>APFE031357473.1:0-45950 GCA_000404065.3 Pinus taeda
GGATGAGGATGTGGAAGCATTGTTGTGCGCCATTTCTATTATCCAACTAGATTGGATAAACGAAGCAAGGGAGGAATGGAATAATGACGAAGAAGTATGGGCACTTATTCGAAAGTTACAACAAGATTCCAGTACGTCTGATACATTTAGTTGAAAAAATGATTCGTTATGTTACAAAGATCGCTTATACCTCTGTAAGAATTCCCAGCTGAAACAAAAGATTCTTATGGAGTTGCACACTTCTCCCTTAGGAGGGCACTCAGGATTTTTAAAAACTTACCACAGGCTTAAGAAGGAATTTTTTTGGCATGGCCTTAAATCAAATATTCAAAAGTTTGTGGCGGAATGTTTGGTTTGCCAACAAAATAAAGTTGAAACAATTAAGACACCGGGCCTATGACAACCTTTATCCATTCCAAGCCAACGTTGGGAGGAGGTTTCAATGGATTTTATCACAGGTTTACCCAAGTCTGAGCGAAAGAGTGTCATCATGGTGGTAGTTGACAGACTTACCAAGTATGCACACTTTTGTGCATTATCACATCCATTTAAAGCTAGTACAGTTTCTACTGCATTTATGGAACAATTCAAAAGCTACATGGAAACCCAAAGATTATTGTAAGTGACAGAGATCCCATTTTCACTGGAAATTTTTGGACATAATTATTTTCTTGTCTTGGTACTCAGTTAGCTCATAGCTCATCTTATCATCCTCAATCTGACGGGAAACTGAGATAGTAAACAAATGTTTGGAAGGATATCTTCGCTGCTTTGTATCTGATAAACAAACACAATGGGTCAAATGGTTGCCTCTGGCTGAATGGTGGTATAACACTTCCTTCAATACAGCAACAAAAATGACCCCATTTATGGCACTTATGGGTATCAGACACCATCCATCACATCATATTTAAGAGAAAATTCTAAGGTTCAGGCAGTGGAACATCACATCGAACATCAACAACAAGTCCTCCAACTCTTAAAGGATAACCTCGTGTTGCACATAATAGAATGAAACAACAGGCAGATCAACGTCGCAGCGAAAGAAGTTTTGATGTAGGTGATTGGGTATTCCTACGGCTACAACCATATAAAAATGTCCCTCAAGCAAGCTAAGAAGGATAATAAATTATCACCAAAGTATTATGGTCCGTACAAGGTGTTGCAAAAGATTGGTACTATGGCATACAAATTGGAGCTTCCTGCAGCTTCTCGATTGCACCAGTTTTCCATGTTTCATGTTTAAAGAAGGTTATAGGCGACAAGCTCCCAGTTCAAACAATATTGCCAGAACTTGATGAGGAAGGAAAAATTATATTGGACAAGAAGCAATCACAGACAACAGAACTCTGACAGCTACGAACATCAATTTCAGAGTATCTTATCAAGTGGAAGAACTTATCTGCGGAAGATTCCACATGGGAGGATGAGAATTTTATACAGAAGTATCCAGAACTACTCAAGCGTTGAGGACAACACTTTTTTTGAAGGAGGGGCATGTTGGGTCCCTATAATACTAGTGATTACCCCATTACTATTGTAGTTATACCCCTTATTAATATTGTTGTGCCCCTATTGCCCCCATATTGTTATTACTGTGCCCCATAGAATCCCTCTATTGTTTTTTTGTGGCTTTATATTATTATTGTTAGGTCGGCTGTTATATTGTGACTCCTTAGACTCCTATATATAGAAAGGAGGTTTTGTCATTTGAATCATCCAAGAATTGTTCATTTATGTAATGTAAAGGAGGTTGCCCCCTCGAAGAGGCTGAATTCTAAGGCGTTGATCTATCTTTTCTATCTTTTCTTGAGCTGGTTTCATAACACAAACCTCCACCATCTCCACCATCTTCTTCATCTTCTTCTTCAAAAGCATCTTCACCCTCTTCCATTAATACCACTGCTACTCATACTCATCATCGTTCTTCGAAAGGAACCGGTAAATCCCCTTATTTAAAGTTTGATGTTAAATTTGAGTTGCCTACGTACAATGGTGAAGTCAATGCAGAGAATCTGGATAACTGGATTCGTCAATTGGAGGTGTATTGTAGAATTCAGGACCTTCAAGAAGATGACATCAAAATTCAGTTGGCTTCATTAAGAATGGAGGGTGCAACACTTGTATGGTGGAAATCAAGGACTCAAGACGAGATCAAAAAACATGGTAAGATATCTATTTCTTGGAATGATTTCATTGTTTCTATAAAAAGACAGTCCTACCCTTTATCTCATATGCAAAAAAATATCATGAATTGGCAAAATTTCAGATAGTTAAAAGGTCAAAATGTGCAAGAGTATACACGAGTTTAGGAAAAGAGCTCTTATGCTAGAAGTAGACTTACAGTCAGAAGATACTTTGTTAAAATACATAGGAGGGTTGCATAGCTATCTTCGACATACCATTCTTATGTTTAGTCCCATGAATCTTGATGAAGTATGCATTCAAGCTACACACCTCAAAGCAAGAGGAAAAAATGTATAAGAAGAAGGTAAGAATAAGCCATTTCAAAGTGGTGAAAAAGGGGGAGAAATTTAAAGGAAAGTAGAAGAAAAATTCTTTCGTTAAGAAAGAAGGGGAGAAACTAGTGTGAAATAATTGTTCCAAAGAGGGCCATGATGAAGCGCATTGTTGGAAGCTTCATCCAAAATTAAGATGGAAGAAATTTAACAATAAAGGGAAACAGAGGAGAAATGTTGTTGCACAACAAAACTTGGGTTTTGACTCAGGTGACGAAGAAAATATTGCAGCCACAGTCACTAAGGGAAAATTCGTTGCAAAAGAAAGCAAAGAGGAAGTCGTGGCAAGCACCAGTGCAGCCAATAACTCCAATAACACTTCAAATGAGGAAAACAGAATTGAGTTGTTCCATATCAGAGTTATTTCCAAACACACCAAGATTGATGTGTTGTTTGATAGTGGATCTCAGGAAAATTTAATTTCTACCGACTTGTTCAAGAAGTTGAATCTAGAAACCGTGCCTCATCATAAACCGTATCCATTGTTTTGGATAACCAAGGATGCCAATTTGCAGGTCACACAGAAATGTGTTGTAAGGTTTGCAATCACTGTCAATTCATTGATGAATTTGAATTAGACGTTGTGCCATTGGATATTTCTAAGATTGTGTTGGGAAGCCCATATCTGTATGACAGGAAATTTGTTTTCCACTGATTTGAGAACAAATATCATTTGTTCAAGGATGGAGTGGAGTATATTGTGAGAGCCCATCGCAAAAAGCTTAGTCTGTCTTTAGAAAGCGTAGGGCAAATGAAGTGATTAGGCAATTCCAGCAAGAGTCTCGTGCTCCTTATGATCAAGCAGAAGAATGACACAGAGTAGGAATCCTTTGCAGGTTTTGATATGAAGATGAAAGTTGAATTGGTTGATGTGGTCAATCAATATGGAGACATGTTTCAAGAACCAAAAGGATTGCCACCAAAAAGAGGAATTTAGCATGAAATTCATCTACAGCAAGACTCTCCACTCCCAAACATCGGTATGTATCGAATGTAAATTCTAGAAAGTTTAGAAATTAAGAAAAAAGTCCAAGAATTGTTAGATAAAGGTGTAATTCGTCCCTCGACTTCGCCATGTGGTTCACCGATTGTATTGGTACCCAAGAAAGATGGAACCTAACGCATGTGTGTAGATTATTGAGATTTGAATAAGATTACAATAAATAATCGATACCCACTACCCAGAATAGATGATTTTCTACATCAGTTGAAAAATGCAAAATATTTCACTAAATTAGACTTGAGAAGTGGATATCATCAAGTAAGAGTAGTTGAGGAGGATATTTGGAAGACTTCTTAACAGCAGTTTGGAATATTAATTAATTAATTCTCCATGAGTTAATTAGTTAAGGAAAAGCAAACTTGAAGTCTTTGTGAGAACATCCAATTATTTCTCCACTAATTGGGGAATGTGTCCTTGATTTTCTCCACTAATTGAGGAATTAAGAATGAGTTCTATATTGAGAGGATCAGTTGACTTAGTTTAACTAGTCAAGTCCAGTTAGATCATTTTAACAAGTTGTTAAAATAATAAAATATAGTTTTTTAATGCTTGCATGCATGTGACAACTATTATTTTAGATAACTGAGAATTCACTCATGGATAATTGTTGCATTTCAGTTCTATCAGAGACCCGGTTGAGATCATATGTGGGACAGTGTACTATCAGATGCTTGGATATTTCTTGTAAGTATTCCTTGCATGGAGAAGGATCTATTAGGAGATTGGAGGACTTGTGGCCTATATATTGAGGCCTAGGTAGTCCATGATTTTCATCTTCTGATTGAAGATCATTAGAGTAAAGAGAGAGAAGGATAGCTTGAGAGCTGATTTTTTTTGTATTGTGAAGAGGATTTCCACTTGATTGATAATACATGGTTGGGGTTTTATGTTGGTGCTTTCCCTTGGATATATCTTGTGTTATGTGTGATTGATTCCTTCTTATCAGTTATATGTGTTCTTATTGATGTTGCTCATGGTTGATTAAGCTTTCACTAAATTGTTTGTAGAAGTAGATCAAGTGTTTTGCTTCAGTACATTGCATTACTAGGTGATCTATAGGTGGGAAATTTCTACATGGTATTGGAGCTAGTTGATTTGTAGAAAAAGTTCTACATGGTATCAGAGCTAGTTGATTTGTAGAAAAATTATACAAAATTCTACATGCTAATCATTCTCTGCTCCTCAAAATGCAGAGACTTTACATGACTCAGACAAAACTTAGACCTAGGGGACCCCTACCCAAAAGTTTGCTTTTAAGAGATAAAATCATTGTGCGAAATATTGCTTCCTCGTCACGAGGAAGGGAAGCCCCCCCACTAAGGCTTGTAGCCATTATAGATCAATGAGGAAAGTGCTAACAAAAGATAATATTTAAGGTTTTTGAATGCCATAGAATAGTTGCAGAGCTTTAGAGCATAGCTAATAAAACTTTGTTTTTACCCAATAAAACATTGATAAATTTTCTTTTGAAGTCTTGTATTTTCAATTATGATTTATGTTCATTCCATTGATATTACGTTATTCCAAATTTTATTTATCATCATCTAAATTCTCTACTACAATTAGGCTATTATACATCATTACATGTTAAAATCGATAAAGATATAAGCATGGGAGTCTTTTCCACATCTTGATTGGGATTTTTTAGCATCTTTGTGTCATTTTTTCAACTATTATGTTGGTTTTTGAATCTAAGTTATGTTGGTATGTGAGATGAAATTAGATAAAAGTCTGGCACATAAAGGGATGCTACTATGACACAACAAAAACAGAAAAGAGGAAAGCTGCAACTCTAATTGTTGTGACATTCTTCTTTTGAATTTATCATTTAAGTGGCTTTTAAGTCACTTACATAAGTTCATTTTTGAAATTTCTTATGGAATTTAGTTGTTTAGAGTTTATGAGGACATATTCTCTAAATATTTTGAGGATCTCTTGGATCCAATAGACAGTTATTAGGTCCCCATTTTTTTTTCTCGGTAAAACTATTATATTGTTTACATTAACAGAGAACAATTACAACATTACTGACAAAAAGAACCAGCTGCCTAGAGGTAATGGCAACGTGGAACAGCAGAGTTCGCAATCATTAGGGACGAACCAAACCTTTAGGCTTTCCCATGCAGGGGGGCCAGAGGAGTCAAAAAAACCATTCCCGCGCAGGGGAGCCTAGAAACGTTTTGACACAGACCAATACCCAACCACATAGAAAAAGTCTCAGAACCTGAACACAGACAAATGCTCTACAGCATTGACACAGTTACTCAACAGCTTTGACACAATTACATATACAAAAACATCAGAATTGACAAAATCCCTCACTATCGGGCCGCATAACCTGAGAAGAAGCCGCAGTTTAATCTTCAGGAGCCTCCTCCACTATCCTGCACCACCCGAATTCCTCCAAGTCCTGAGCTTGGACCTCCTCCTTAGCTGTCGGGACAGGCTCCATCTTGACGTCCTCATCCTGGCTGATCAGCGTCTCCCTAACACTCGTCGAACCTGCAATTGGCCTTTCCATTACCTTCACGAGATCTGCAGAGGGCGTCTCCATGGCTCTCGTGGAATTAGCAATTGGCATCGTCTCCCGTTGGGCGCTGGATTCGCCCTCTTCTTGGGCCTCCTCAATGAAAAGCATCGAAACATGGGCATTGATCCGAGGACAGCTCAGAGAGCTGTTAAAAGTGAATATTGTTGAGCCAAAGGAGGGCGAGGAAGAGGACCCAGGAGAGATGGCATACAGAAATTGGCTAGGCCGAAGAAAGATTGCACCTTCAACGTGAGGGCAATGGCAATGGCAATGATGGGAAGCCTCATTGTCGACTGGAGGGCGCGAGGACCCACCTCGGGAGGTGCCTCGACGGCTGAGCATTCGCTGTCGAGGCCGGGGCATGACTGCAAGGCCGAACAAAGCCTCTTTTCCCAAAGCCGAATTGGAGCTCAAAACACAGAATAAACCAAACACAGGCGGGGGAATAGACCAACCAGACGGGCAAGGATCCTGTATGAAGGTCATATACCAAACAGACGGACAAATTCTAGGAGCGGCCACAATTGGGGGAATGACCAGAGGCTGCGAGCCAGATCTCATCCCCAGTAGCGCCAGAGGCAGCAGAAGAAACCCGAACAAAGCCTGAATTGACATTGCAAATCCCATGCTGAAACCGTAAATAATGCACCCACATTTGCCTCGAGGCACTCCTGCCATTACTGTGGCGTTCATGGGAGCCGAGGAGCCGAGCCCAGTTACGCATGCGGAGGTGAACGGAGCATTAATGCTCCTCTACTGTGTTCCTTTATTCCATAACCCGCGCCGCTGAGAATGTCCCTTCCCCCATGTGGACACAGAGCTTCTGCGCATGGCGAGCGGGTGGCCTTCACTGATCGCCCATCCCATCGCCTTGATTACAGTCTTAAGCACCCGCATCCGGGGGGGCGGCATCATTTTTGACCAGACGATTGCATTCCTATGCCTATTCATGATTCGATAAAATGTCTAGAGTCCCTATATGTAGAGTATGTTCATTTTCCACACCCAAATTGGCCATAAGGTCAGCGACCTTGTTGCCTTCTCTCTTTATGTGATTGAAGGTGATGGCCCTATTACTGAGAAGCGCTTGTTCCATGGCTTCCAGTCTTGCTTCAAGCCTCCAACTAGTGGCGATTTTCCTTGCATGAGATCCATTTAGGAGATGCTTGGCCATGTTAATTAGGATCTGGGAATCTCCTTCCACCTCCAGGGGATGGAAGTTGTGTTTCCTTGAAAGAAGGAGACCTTGCCATAGACCCTCTAACTCAGCCGAGTTATTGGTGTCCCACCCAATGTTTCCATAGTAGATTAGAAGAGGTGAGCCTTCATAATTTCTAAAAATTCCGCTGAAACCTGTAGTTCCAGGATTGCCCTTTGAGGCTCCATCAAAGTTAAGCTTGAAGGTGTGCTTTGGAGGGGCAGTCCAGGAGAACTTTTTTGTGTTGCTGCTATTAGGGGGGGCTTTGTTGTGAGATTCCTGAGGGAGTTGCATATTCCAGTTCTCTCGTATGGCTTTCTCATTATCTAGAGTCAGAAGGTCCTCTGTAGTCCATGAGCGGAGCATCAGAGTCTCTTTGAGATTCACACAGAGCTTTCTCGAGATACTTTCTAACGGTGAACATTGATCTTTGAATATGTGCTTGTTCCTTTCTTTCCATATGCTCCATAAGAGGAGCTTGGGAATTATTTTCCATAAATGGTTGAGGATTTCACTTTTGTATGGATTCTTTTGCCAATGACACAAAGAGTTTGTGATATCATCCAGAAGCCTGCATCTTCTTTGACATCTGAATCTTGCCTTCTCCCACAACTGATTGGCTAAGGGGCAAGAGTCCAAGAGGTGTTGGAGTGTTTCCTCCTGGGATTTACAATTAACATAGATAGAGGGGCCATGATAGTTTCTGCGTCTAAGTTTATCCCAGGTGAGGATTCTATGATGTCCAACCAGCCAAAGGAAGAAGGAGACTTTAGGCCATGAACCTAACCCCTAGATTTTGCTCCAAATTGGGTCAGGGGGCGTATAGTCTGTGCACATAATTTTGTAGGCCTCGGAAGTGATAAAGTGCACATAATTTGGTAGGCCTCAGAAGTGGTAAATGTGCCTTTAGGCTTGTAACCCCATCGTAGAATGTCCCTGCCTTCGGAGTATCTAATGCGCCTTTTGTGAAGTTCCCTTTCCAGATCCTCAATGAATGGGTGTTCCTCATTTCTGATGAGCTGGTCACCTTGTTTCCATTTCCTGAAGCCTTGCTCTGTCTCCTGAGTCCAGTACTGCTAGATCTTTTCCTGTTGCTGTTCCTCTCTGATGTAGTTTGGAAGTGGATTTAGAATGGAGCTTAGCTGTGGCATTTGGTTCCAGGCATCTATCCAGAATCGTGATGTTCTTCCATTTCTTACTTCCCAAAAACTGTGCTGCTGAATCAACTGGAAGTGTTGTTTGGTCGCGTCCCATATTAGCGAGCCTTTGACGTTGGGAGTAAATCTGATGAGCTCCTCCTGAGGTCTGTGATTGGCGTATTTGGCAGTGCAAATGGCAGCCCAAGGTTTTTCTGGGGAAGATAGCCATTGCCACCAAATTTTTGCGCTCATGATAGCATTGCTGTGATTGGGATCCCTCAGGCCAATGCCCATTTTCCTTGGGCGTGCAGACAGTGGTCCATTTTACCAGCGCCCATTTCCGATTTGTAGCTGAACTCCCCCAAAGGAATCCACGCTGAAGATCCCGTATTCTTTTTAAAACCCATTTAGGCGCTGCTAGGATTGAGAATAAGTAAAGCAGCATTGCCTGTAGTACTGCTTTTATGAGCACCACACGACTGGCCATGTTCACTGTTTTGTGCGTCCAAAGGTTGAGGCAGGATTCAAGCTTCTCGATGAGAATGCGCTAGGAGGAGTGCTTGATGGCCGAAGCAATAAGGGGGGCTCCAAGGTACTTGGAAGGGAGAGTGGCAATGGGGAACCCCAGTATCTGGGCTACAGCATGCTTAACAACAGGCGGGGTGTGAAAGAAAAAGATCTGCGACTTGGAATTATTGATGTTGGTTCCTGAGGCCTCAGAGAAGTCATTGAGCAGGGATTTGAAGCAAGAGGCTTCCTGGACTGATGGGTAGCCAAAGAGCATGTTTTCATCAACAAACTGCTGATGCGTTATAGCTGGGGAGTGGTGAATGGAGAGACCTTTAAGCTGATGGGAGAGGAGGGCTTGTTTGATGTGACATCCCAGGCCTTCGTCCATTAATACAAAGAGGAAGGGAGAAAGAGGGTCACCCTACCTGATTCCTCATGAGGGACTGAAGGGTCGAGACGGGATTCCGTTCACAAGAATTGAAAAGAAGGATGAGGAGATAAGACTCATAATCCAGCGTATCCACATAGGAGAGAATCCAAAGGCATTTAACATTTTCTTAATGTAAGTCCAACTGAGCTTATCACAGGCCTTAGAAAGATCAAGCTTTAGAATCATACCTGCCTGATTGGAGTGCTTGAGGGAGTGTATAATCTCATGAGAGAGGATAATGTCGTCCAAGATCTGTCTCCCTTCCACATAACTAGATTGTTCAGGTGAGATGAGCAAGGGCAAGAGGGGCTTTAACTTGTTGGTGATAACCTTACAAATCACTTTGTATATGACATTGCAGAGAGCAATCAGTCGAAATTTGTCCGGGGTGTTGGATTCCTCCTCTTTTGGTATAAGTGCAATGAAAGTTGAGTTGAGAGAAGGTAGCAGCCAATGAAGAGCTCTCGATTCCTCCACCACTTTCCAGACCTCAAGTTTTATCAGCTCCCAGAAGGTGTGAAAGAAAGTTGTAGTGAAGCCATCCGGGCCAGGGGCTTGCCCTCCTTGAGTTGGGACATGGCTGTATCCACCTCCTGAGTCAGGATAGGACGAAGAAGAAGCTCGTTGTGTTCCTCAGTGATAAGTTTTGGCACATTTTGGGTAATTCTTTCTATTGCAGGTCGCATATCTACATTAGGCTCTTGGTGAACTTGCTTGAAGTGATTTAGGAATTCCTTCTCGATTTCTTCATGATGTTTGACCCTTAACCCACCTTGCTTCTGAATGAAGGGGATATTGTTGTGCACTCGTCGTTGAACAGTGGTTCGGTGAAAGAATTTAGTGTTCCGTTCACCCTCTTTCAGCCATCTAATCCTGGACTTCTGCTTCCATAAAATCTCCTCCTGCTTTCTCCTCTCTTCTAGTTGATTGTGGATACGCTGCTCCTGCTCCAAGGTCCCCTCCGTGTGACCCCCTGTGATTACTTGTTGTTGGAGCTCTGCCATTTCCTTATTCAAGTCTTGTTGCGCCTTAAAGATGTTTCCAAAGGTCTCATAATTCCAACACTTTAAATGGGATTTTACATATTTGAGTTTCTGTTGGAACTGAAACATTTTGGAGCCTTCTGGCGGAATGAAGGTATTCCAAGTGGTTCTGATAAAATCTTTGAATTCAGGGTGGGTGAGCCAGAACTCTTCGAAGCGGAAGGGCCTCCCGGTGGTGTTGCCCGCTCTTTGCCACTGGAGGGAAATTGGCCAATGATCTGAGCCTGAATGGGGGAGAATTGCAGCAGCTACATCTCCTCCTAAGTGAACCGAGTTATCTGATATGAGAAATCTGTCAAGTTTAGAAGCGATTTGGTGCTTCCCTGCTCTGCGATTGCTCCAAGTCTACTCACCATTACAAAATTGCAGGTCGATTAGAGAAGTGTTTTGGATGAAGTCTTTAAAGTGGGTATTTTCCTGTTCCAACCTGCTTCTTCCTCCAAGCTTTTCCTCCAGCTTGGTGATCATGTTAAAATCCCCTCCAATGATCCAAAGAGGATGCATTCTGTTGTTATTTAGAGCTTCTATTGTATTAAGAAGAGTTGTTTTGTTTCCTGCTTCCTGTGGGAAATAAACATTGGAGAGGTGTCCATGTATATTGGTGCCTAATATGTGGAAGGTGGCCTGAATGAAGTGGTGAGAAGCATGGAAGTCGGAGAGGGTTAGCGCTTGCGTGTTCCATGCAATGGCAAGCCCTCCTAATGCTCTTGAGGCATCCACTACCACCGATTGACAACCTGGCCATGCTTTAGAAAGGATGCTTCCTAGTGTACTACTGTTACACTTGGTTTCTTGAAGAAAACATATTTGCAGCTTTTCCATCTTTACTATATTTTTTAATATTCTTAGTTTCCCTGGGCTATTGAGCTGCCTTAAGTTCCATGAAATGAGCTTCATGATTCACTAATGATAGAGGGTTTGTAGTACTTTGTCAATTTTGCATACCTGCCTGAGTCCACCAGGATTTTCCCTACTGCTATTATTCGCTGGAGATCCGTTCTTCTTCCTCTCTTTTTGAAGTCTTTTGGAGGGAGACCGCCATCCCAGTGGCTTCCTGGCTAGATGCCTAGCTATTTTCGCTGATAAGCCCTTGAGATGACCACTTCCAGTTTGTTGAGTTGAAGCTCTGGGATATTATCATAATCCTTCTTTTGACATGCTAGTTCTAGCTCTAAAATGTCTAGTCCTTCCAGATCTATACTTTCTGGTTCTTCATCCATCTATTGTACCTGACTATTTCCTATTGTAGATATATCTAAGCTTTGAGGGTGATCTGGAGTTCCATCAACTTCCATATCATTTGCTTTCTCAGCAGGCTCCTTTTGGCTATCTTTGGGGGTAGCCTTAACACCCTCAGAGGTTTGAGACTCAGGAGGAGGGCCTGAAGGAGGGGGTTGGGATGAGGAGGAGATGGGCGTGGAGCTGGGCTTAGAGATCAGTATTTGCTCGTCGGAGGCTTGAGCTAGAATTTCAAAGCTGTTACTTATGGCAGGGACAGAGGCGGAATCTTGCTGGGGTTTTTTTCCGGTCGAGGGCTTTTTGTGCACTCGTTTGCGACTGGGTGCTTTGGCAAAGCCATCATGAGTTAGAGTGTTAGAGGGGTCAAGAGCATTGGTCTTGGAATTTAGCGGACAATCCCTGAATAAATGCCCATGAGCATGACATTTTTTACAGCGAAAAGGTACATGTTCATAACCCAAGGGTGGAATCCATTCATGGTCATAATGAGAAAGACTTACCGAGTCCGGCAGGGCTTTGTCCAGGCGCATGAAGACGCAGATGCGGGCATAGGAAGTATATTTGCGAAGCTTCGTTTCTTCTGCTGCTTTTATTAATTCCCCTAGTCCATTGCCTATATCTTTGAGTAGGCCTTCATCCCAATATTCATCTAGAAGTGAATACATTCTGAACCATACTGGAGCCCAAGTGAGGTCTTCCTTGTCCGGGTTGAATCTTGCTACCCAATCCCTTAGATACATTCCGGCTGAGTTGAAAAAATATGGCCCTTCGTCCATGATTATGTACTTATCTTCTAGGCATAAGAAAATCGCAGTAAAGAACTCTTTCGGTCCTAGCTGCAGTGTGACATGGCCTTTGGGTTTTCATTTAGCTGCGATCCATCCATATATGGCTTTTTATGTTGGCCAGAACCCTATAAATTTCCCAATGAGGGCATGATCCCTCATGTATTGGATTCGTTCGTTGATCTTTTGGCCGGGCAGCTCTATTATTGGCCTTTTGGTGGCTATTGGTTTGCAGGTTTTCGAAGTGATCTTAGGTCCTTCCTCTGGCTTGTCCTTTCCGCCTGGAGTGTCGCCTCTCTTGTCTGCCTGATTGTTCATCGCGTTGTGCTTGCTTTGCTGCAGGATCTCCTTGTTGATCGCCACCTCATTAACAGATCCAAAGACGATAGACCCCTTATGCCCTGGCGGCACAATGTTTGCTTTAGGGGAGGGCAATGATGCCCCCCCCGGGGGGTGTCCATGTGCTCTGCAATTATACCTCATATTGCTTTGTCGAAAGAAACAGGAGGTCAGGTCCTTGATGGTTGTTGCGCCTGAGCAGTCTGCGCCGTCTCAGAGTATGGTCAGAACCCTAGCTGCAGAGCTCCGTCGCCTCCCGTGATCCTTCCCATCTATATGGTCTTTCATTAGGCCCCCCATTTTAATCAAAGGTAATAATCTAACGTTATTTTCATTTTTCCCTTAATATTTTCTTTAAGCTAGTTGTGTTTTTCATGATTGAGTTGTTTTTCTATGTTTATTGCATTTGGGATCCATTTTGGTAAGTAATTTTTATAAATAGTGTTTGAGACTATAGGGGATTAATTCAATATCCATGGATATAGTTAGGGTAGGGTCTATAATTTTAGGGGTAAATTTATTACGGGGTAGCATATACATGTAAAAAATTAAAATAAATTAAACAAAAATGAATAAAAAACGTAGCAATTACATTTATTTGTCTAGTGTAGTACCCTGCATCTCCTTATTTATGTTTTCCTCCTCCTCGTCCTCTTTCCTTCCTCCTTATCTTCTTCTTCTCCTCCTTGTAGAAATACAGTGACCAATAACCTATGTAGGTGAAGAAACACTAACAAAATATGAGCAAAAACAAATAAAACATGTTATCACATGCACAATATATAAGAGATTTACTTTGGAAATTTTGAAGTGACAAAACAAGCAAACAATGAATCATGCATGTCTCTCATAAAATTAAAGCACAATACTCTCTCTCTCTCTCTCTCTTTCTCCCTCTCTGCACATTAATGTTACATTATCATGTGAGTGAATATGTTGTTGAGAGTCTAGAATATAATCTATTAATAATGTTAGGGAAAATAGTGAAAGCTTTTTAAAAATACAAAAATAGTTTTTTTTTCAAATGTTTAAACATTTAAAGCAACAAAATCAACTAAACATATTGCTACATAAATATGAAAGTAAAAATAATGTATAATATGTATAAAATTTCAAAATGGTACATAGCAATGTCAATATTGAATTCTAATATTTTTCTTAAGTTCTAAGTCTTAACGAGATGATATAAATTGTAATAGATTTTTTGAAATTGAATTGCGTGGGAGTTTTGAAATGTATTGATGTTTTGAATGGCCACTCCACCCATTATCAATGGATCCAAATGAAGTTTTATTAAAATAAACAGGAATAAATCTTTGAATAGAATAAATAGAATGTGATAGAATTAGATGTTAAAAAATAATATTAAAAAACATTCAATTTGGTATAATTAGACATCGAGAATTGATATTACATTATCAAAAATATTCAAGGGAATTTGGCAAATGTGGTTAATCACAATAGGATTAGCATGTCATTTTGGGGAATTGAACTTGAGTGGAGAGGGATTTAACATCCCATCTTAACCACTTGGCCAACCCTTACTTGATAAAGGTAGTTTATATAATATTAAAATATTCAATACAAGGGAATCAAAGTAATTAAAATATCAACAATGCTAAGAAAGGTTGGTAGAATAAAGGCCTAATTAATACATGATAACAAAACCTCGAGGGTAAAGGTTAAAGATTATGATAATTAAGAATATTTGAGAAGAATGGGTACATGTACAACAATAGAAGAGTTAGATAATGCAAGGGGTTAATAACTAAATTAATTAGACATACAAGACAGATTAGGCCATAGAAATACAAAAGGGTTAGATTGAGGCTTTGATATGTGTGCGTATGTGTGTGTGTGAAAATACTTCACACTAAGGAGAATATAAAAAGTTAAAAGAATAGGCCATAGAAATAAGAAAGGTTTAGATTGAGGGTTAGATATTTATTGGAAAGTTTACTTGATACTAAAAAGATTGTAGAATGTTAAAAGAATAAAAACATTTGAGGAAAAACCACTATCATTTAGAGGGTATGGATTAAAGAATGCCTCCATAAAGGATAAAACCTATAACATAAGAAGAAGAAGAAAAGGAAACTAGTTATAAACTTAAAGAGAAAAATGGAGGCAATAGATAAATGGCTAATGACACAAGTGATGGATAATGGGTTTCCATGATGGCTAGATTTATATCCATATTCTCAATTGAAATTGTTAGGAGTCTTTTCAAGTTCAAGGGCTTCCTTGATAATGTGTGATGAGAAGTGGGGCATCAATGCTAGGATTTTGGATTGGTAAAAGAAAATGAGTTGTTTGGGATTATAAGGGTGTTATGTGATAGATTACTAGGTAATGAGGTTATGGAACATGTCAACTATATGCTCCTTCAAGGGATTTGGATTGACCTACTAATTTTTCTGGTGTAGGATTTATCATAGGTTTAGTAGGGAATTTGGTAAACCCCTTCAACAAATAGAGAAATAGCTAATGATGCAAATGATGGATGAGGGGCTTCCATGATGACTAAATTTATAGTCATATTCTCAATTGAAATTGTTAGGATTCTTTTCAATTTCAATGACTTCCTTGATTGTGAGAGATGAGAAGTGGATAACTGATGTTAGGATTTCGTCTTGATTAAATAAAATGAGGTGTTTCATAATATAGGAGTGTTGTGTGATAGATGACGGTAAGGAAGTTATGGAATGTGTCAATGACATGTTCTTTGAGGAGAATTTGGATTGAATTACTAATCTGGGCAATGTAGGATTTGCTTTGGGTCCAATGGGGAATTTGGTAAACTAATTTGGTAAATATAGAAATGGTTAATGACGTAAATTATGGATGATGGCTTTCCATGATGGCTAGGTTTATAGCCATATTCTTGATTGAAAGTATTAGGATTCTTTTCAATTTCAAAGAATTCCTTGATAATGCAAAATGAGAAGTGGGGAAACAATGCTAGGATTTGGCTTCGTTATAGAAAATGAGGTGTTTGATATTATAAGAGTCTACATGATAGATTAAATAGGTTATGGAACATGTCAACTATATGCTTGTTAAGGAGAGTTTGGATTGACCTACTAATTTCATCGATGTGGGAGTTATCATGGTTCTAGTGGGGGATTTGGTGAACTCCTTTGGAAAAGAGGGAAGTGGCTAATAATACAAATAACCGATGACGGGTTTCCCATAATGGCTAAGTTTATATCCATGTTCTTGATTGAAATTGTTTGGATTATTTGCAATTTCAAGGGCTTCCATGATAATGTGAGATGAAAAGTGGGGAATGTTACTTCATTATCATCATTTTAAATTAACAAAACCTATCGAAAAAACATTTTTAGGTAATTAACGTTAATATTGAGGTTTTAATAAAGTGTTCACGTGATATAGCTTTGGGTCAATATCTTGATATGGGTTTACTATCGATAAACTAACTATAATGACCCATATCGCTGATATAAAAAGTGGTGCTATATGAAAATACCATTTCATCGATATCAGATATGAGTTAGTTTTGGGTCACAGCATGAGGTTCTACACACTTTGGTATTTTAGTGCTTGGGTGCTAAGGTTTTAAAAAATCATGTTTGCATGGTTTTTATTGTTTAGAGATTGATAACATAAATTGGCTTTAAGGTGCCAATAGATCTAAAAGGCACAAAATTGGTTTGTATGTGGTTGGATTGAAGGGAGCTAAACAATAAGCACTCGATTATAAGTGTGAATAATTGAGAATTGGATGAAGGAAGCACTTGATTCAAGGAACATAGTGCACATGCACATAGAGGAGAGCATAGTTCAGAGAAGCAAGTAGGCTAGTCCAGGGAAGATTATAGATTTGAGAAGAGCAGAGTAGAGTGATTTTGTATTTGTTGTTCTCAAAACTTATATAAATAAAGCCATACATATATCTTCTCCCCACATCCTAAACAAATAAATAACCTACCTCAAAAATTCTCTCCAAGGTAATGGGTATTCTATTTCTAAAATTAATAATGTCTTTCAATCCACCTTCCATCTGAAATATGAAAATCCCTTATTTTCCACACTTCCCCATACCCTAATTTGCTACCTTGCAATCATGTTATTAATGATCAAATCTCTAATATATTATCAAATAAGAACACAAATTTGTTTTGAAACCCTATAGAACCCTAAAGAAATCTCTTAGAAGTGATAAAGATAAATTTGACCTTATGCATGCTGAAGGAATTTACCAAATGCCTTAGTAGATCGGTGGCAAATCCTACATCAACAAAACTAGTAGGCCAATCCATTATTTCCTCAAAGAGAATAAATTTGACATTTTAGGTAACTTCCTTGCCAATTCATTTATCACACATTACTTCTAGAATACCAAACACCTCATTTTCTTTTACTAAGCCAATATCCTTAGAACTTCACCAAAACAATTAACAAAGGAATTACTCACAAAGTAGTTGGGGCCAATGTGGAACCTCAAAGTGAGACTGCAATACTGAAATATTAGTATATCACCTAAATGGGAA
Organism: Pinus taeda; assembly: GCA_000404065.3. NCBI lineage: Eukaryota > Viridiplantae > Streptophyta > Pinopsida > Pinales > Pinaceae > Pinus > Pinus taeda. Next base: position 17,250 of record APFE031357473.1, read on the forward strand.
TCGAAAGGTTTTCATGGAAAAATGTCGAAGTCCAATATGAAACTATGCATTGGATCTCGGAGGTCTAGATGTCAATAAGTTAGTATGTTGAGAGCAAATATAGAACTCAATAATGGAACCTAGATACTGGAGTTATGGACTCTGATAGTCCAGTATGTTGAGGGCATTAAGCCCTAGTTATTATACTACAACACTATGTGACCATGGGATGAGACCGAGAGATACTAGATACTGGATATCTAGATAATGAAGAGTCTTTCCATAATAGAAAAAGTTGATAAACTCATATGATGGGGCTTTGTGCCCTTGGTTGCTATAATTTAACACCTTCAAGACTGAGAGTTGTGACTCGGGACTAAGGCAACATGAAAGAACATAATTTTGTGAAGATTCTACGTTATAAATAAATTTGAGGTTTCTCAAGAAACTTAACTTACAATGATTTTTGCACCTAGACCTACCTATTTAGCCTTTTGTTACTCAACCTTGCTCTTTTTCTCATTAGTATGACTCTTTTATGATAGAGTTTATTCCTTTGATTTGTCTATGCTTCATATTTCCTCCTCAAACTTCACATCTTACATTTCAAGCTCACTTATTTTTTCCTTATCCCGCATCCAATCCTCTATAGTATTTGCCTATCTAGTTATATATAGTTATTTGGAACTTGAGGTTGGGTTGACTCATCAAAGGTGGATTTCATGCTTGGTTTAGGAGCTAGCTTGAATTCCAGTTGAACCTTTTTCATTAATTGGGGAGCTCATGGATACAGAGCCTACTTTAACAAGGTGATATGAGCACTAGTCCTCTTGACTTTGACTACCCTATCTTAAGTTTGATATTCCTGGGTCTCATGTACCCAACTTGGATATCGTGGGTCTCCCTTCAGCTTTGACATCAATGACAATACATTATGCAACAACATCCCCCTTTGTCATCGATGGAAACCATCAATAAAAGTTGTTAAAGCGCTTAGAAACTCCCCCTGTCTACAAATCCTCCCTTTGTCTACAACTTCCTCATTTTTCTATATTTTCTTCATTCTTAAATGGAAAATGGATGCTCCTTCTAGGTATAATACTTCTCATGTTTCATTTTATCCTTTTTTGCAACTTAATGTTGAATGGTGTTGTCAATGATGTTAATAGTCGTTAATGAATTCCCTTAATATTTGTTTGAATTACATCAAGTTGGAAGCTCCACTAAAGGATAGCTAGAAAAGCTAGCTCTACGGTTTGTGTTCCCTGGACTAAGGACGTACCCTGCATTTTGTTGAGGGTTTTTGAGGCAATGTATTAGCTAATTTTTCTTGGAAATCCTCACCATTGGATTCTCCTCATCGAGTTGTTTCTGGTGGTACATGGCATTCCATGAGAGGCCTCACGTTTGTGAGATATGTCCATTTGAAGATGAAGAACCAAATTTGTAGGGAAAAAACGCCAAAGGACAGTGATGTGGCACTCTATCATTGACCAACACAATATGATCATGAAAATATGGGTTTATATCAAATTTCTATGCATGAAATATTATGGGAGGGTCTCCTAAAATAATGTTTGGTCTCAAATAAAAATTAAATCTACCCCAAGGGTAGTCATCTCATCCTTGAGTTTTAATTTTATTGAAATCCAAATTTCAATTGGTGTTCATGACCCTAGAAGGCCTCAAACGACTCACATCTTGAAGCCCCTTCTAACCCAAGACAAAATTATATAAGTCATTTTATCACCTCTATTCAAGTGTATCAAAAAGAAAAATGAAAATCATTTTTATGACTTAGCTCTGAAATTTCAAGTGCTTGACCCTGTGGAGAAAAGAAGCATCTAACAAGTGGCTAGGAATTTTATGATAGGGTTTAGGTCATTTTTTATCAAAGGTTACTCGTTGGGATATAAATCCTGTTGCAGGATTATTTTGATCTCAATAACAAAAAAAAATTTATGATCTTATTCATGTTGAATGAGGTTTGGTTTCCTCACACATCACATCTTCTGCAACTTGCACTCTGAAAAGGTTTGGACATGATCTAGGGAATCATTTTGAAGTGATCATCCCTACATTACATTAAGGTCTTGCAGCCCTATTTCTCTACAGAAGATAAGAGATGGTATTAAATGTTGACTTGTCCATATATTTTTCCAAGGTATTAAAATTGTTCTGTCTCAAAGTTGTTTGATTGTTGTTACGTCAATGGTTTGAAAAGACTTAAACATTGAGGAAATCAAATCAAGGCCTGTGGTATAGAATTTTTGAAGGCATATGCACAACCTTCATAGCTTTTCAAGGCTTACACATCTGTATATGAAAGGGAAGAAAACTTATGAGATCATTTGCAGATCTTTTATGATTTTGGAGTATGCTTTGTGCAGAACAAATAGCCCTAATCTTTGCATCATTCATATTTTATTAAGCCACCATATGAATTAGTTTAAGGACAGATTTCAAGTCATCATCTTTGTGTTTTCTTGTATTTAAAAGGAGGCTAACTAAAGGGAATTATCAATGGATATAAGGATCAACTCATTTGTCTATCCTAGTCATTTTAGGACAACATTTGTTGTGGCCTACAACAAAGTGATATCATATAATTGTATCATCCAATAGACAAAAATAATAATGCTTAATGAGGCAGTGGTATCATAGTGACAAGTGAGAGAGTGATGCTTGTGATTCAATGATTCAAAACATTGATATGTATACAACTGTGAATGTATTTGATAGTAGTCAAGGTACTTAGCAGTGTTTCTAGTACATTATAGCTCTCTTAATATATGGTTGTACCTGTAACCTTGATGACAACTTCTATAGTGAGGACATCCATGTGACTATCTTGTTGAAGTGACCTTGGGACAATACTTTTGGTAGTGATCTACAAGTAGAGACGGGACAAAGATATACTCGGCATCATAGTGATCTTAAGTGTCCTAGTGGACAGTGAAATTGTGACAGTATCTTTGTAGTAGCATTTGTGACATAGAACTTTATGTGTTGTTTTATCTCCTAGAGTATTTTGTTTATTAACTTTAACTGAAAACATCCTTGGATAGTGAGCTAATTGAACTGACAGTAACATTAACCTTATGTATGAGAGTGGACAACATAGCGAAGACTCTTGACAACATGTGATGTTTGTTTTATATGACAGTAACTTTGGCATATGATATTTTGTCTTAATATGTGATAGTGTTTAGCAATGATTTGTGGTAGTGATTAATACATTATTGAAAGTGATTAAAAAAGAAGTGATGTAACCATACAATGACAATATATCTCTCATGATAATAATTATTTTGATTTGACAACTACAATGATGTTTTGAAAATATCTTTGATATGACAACATTATATAGCTTGCAAAATTGATTTTTGTGTTTGAGCAAGAACTAGGGTTTGCTAGTGGCACATTGAGAAAATGCTTTATATATATGGATAGTTCATGTGTTAGCACCTGGATTGAACCTCAAGCTAAAGGAAGGCAATGCCAGGGTAACCACAAACTACTCTTTGCCAAGTAGCTAGCCCTACTAGGCCAGGAGAGGGCTCTCTCCGTAAGGTCTCAGCCAAATTGACTGGATCTAGAAACTGATATTATGCTAGGTATAGTAGCACAAGGTTTGATTTGATTTTGAAGGGTTTTGCTGGATCAGGAGGAGCCAAATAGTTAGGGCAAGGAAATTAGGTCAAAACTGCAGGGTGTTCGATGGGGCAAGGTAGGCACAATGATCAGAACCTTAGGGTTTGATGGATGAGTTGAAAAGATAGGTGAGGAGCTAGGAATAGCATGTAAACCTCATGGATTCTTCCTAAACTGAAGAAAACATAGACTGTGAAATGTCTACCCAAAACAGAGCATAAAAGTTATGGATTCTGCCTTTCAGACTTGTATACATTCACATAAAGAGTATGAAATAATGAAATGGAGTCAACAATACATTTTAATACATGAAAACATAAGAAAAAATGAACTGAGTATCATACCACATGGATCCCAAAGAAATAGCTACAATTTTCCATTAATCTCCTACTGTAACTGGTACAAAATGATGTCTATCAAAGCCTAAGCATCCTGCTGAGTCCAACCCTTTACAATGAGAAAGAAAAAGAAGATATATACCTCAATTCAACGTCATCCCATCCTTAGGGGTTGAATCCCTACGATGAGGAACTAATCCATCAAAATATGAACAAGAAACTAGAATCTAGGCAACCCTAACAACTTGCCTCTAAAAGAGAGGAAACTGATTCATTTGACTTTCAAGATAACTTTTGATCCAATGAATCTACCCTTCAGTAACTAATATTCATCTTATTTGCATGCCTAGTCACCACTTACATCAGTAAAAGCATCATCCATGAGAGAAAACCCAAAAATTACAGTCATGGTATAGGAAAGTGAAAAGTTAGCAGAAAATTGTCCTATGTGCAACACGAGAAGGCTATGCGCAACACTTTTTGCAAGGCCAAATCGGATGCCTTCCCGGCATTCAAATTGAGCTCATGATAGCTCATTGGAAAGCCTGTCCTGTCTACTTTCCAAATCGGCCTTTATTTTCCCATTTGGAGTTTATTTGACCCCTCAAAAACTTATTCTCCCAAGACTACTTCTATGCGTAGTGCCATGGTCAAAACAGGGGCAGAAACATGATTTTTTAGGTGTTTTTTGACCTTTTGGCTGACCAGTTTCGCTCCAAAAGCTTAGAAAATGCACGGGGAGAATGCTTACATCATTAGGAATCTAATGGTGGTCTTATTTTGGCCATTGGATGCTCCTAGGAAAAGCACAGCGCCAGAAGGCTACGCGCAGCACTTTGTGCAGACCAATTTTGGAGGCTTTTCTGGTGTCCAAATTAGTCTTGGGATAGCTCGTTGGAAATATTGTCAAGTATAATTTCTACATCTACCTTTATTTTCCAATTTGGAGCTCATTTCACCTATCAAAAACGCAATCTCCCAAAACTGGTCAAAAAATGCAGAATGAGGACGAAACAATCCAAAGTGTTGTTGTAGGCAACTTTTGGAGGTCTTCCTAAACTAAAAATTGAGGTCATGATAGTTCATTGGAAATATTTCCAGTATAATTTTCATTTGACTTATCAAGCAAGTCATTTGGACACTCTAGCTAGGAGAAAACTTGATTTTCCCAAGGTCACTCCAAAAGTGCAGCAACTCTCCTGTGACACCTGTAGTTTTGAAAGTTTTCCAAAACCATGACACCTATGTAAAAAATGAATTATTTTTTTCTTCCTTGTTCTATTATGGACAAAAAATTCTCTCACTTTTGTCAAATTCATCTTTTCTTGGTCAGAAACACAGTTTGAAGAAAAATCAGCCCTTATGTGTGGTGAATGACTTGTCCCTTGGAATGACTTCTTGACAAATGATGGAGACCTGATGTTGATGATATGAAATGGCCTCATACCTACTGATGTACCTTGTGCCTCCTCTACTCAGATATCTTTGATTCCATAGCAAGCCCTAGCTCAGTGGGAGAGGAAACTAGGGTTTAATGAAGGGAAAATAGGGGATTTGTAGAAATGAAGGGAAATGAAGGGGATGGGGGATTCTAAATTCTTAGGAAACTTTTTGGAGGTAGGGAGGGATGTTAGGGATGTTAGGAAATAGGGGAAAGTGTAATTTCAAATATTGAGTGACGGTAAGGGGTCCAAAAGGGAAAAACACAGGCCTAACATAAAAAAAGTGTCAAATTGTAACAATAGGCTAGGGTTTGTGGGAAAATGGTGAATTTGAGGGATATAAGTGATGGGAAGTCTTTAAGAATGTCTATGAAGGGTAGGGGAAAGTATATGAGCATTATGATATAAGTTTTGTTGACTTTTTTATCATGGGATTCATGGAACCAAGAAAAATGCCATCAAAACCCTAGGAGAGGGAAATGAGCCTTAAAAACACAACTGAGGCAACAAGGTATAAGATGACCCACTCACTTACAAATGATAGTTTGGAATCTGTAATAATGATGACAACTCTTTTAATGATGGTACACTCAGCTGAGGGGTGACATGGACCAGTACTTGGAAAACTTTGGAAGGAGTGAAAACCGTCCTAGACCTAATACCCAGTGACCAAATTTTTACTTGAAGACTCACTAAAATGAAAAAATTTGACTTTGACACCCTAAGAACACTTTGTAAGAGCATGTTTGATCACTAGTGGAAGGCTTCAAGTACTGACACTAACATGATGAATACAAGCCTTTACAGTACCAAGTTCTAATGTGCATATTGTGCAACAATTTGATTTGGCATTGTGATTGAGCAAAGGAAGGGTTGTGTTTGAGGTACAGATTAAGTAGAATTTAGTAGTGAGGTTGCCTGGATATGATAGTGATATACATACCAAGGAAAGCAGAAGAACTTTCATTATAGTTTTCTTATATTGATTTTAAGTGCAGGGGGATCTAGTTTGAAAATTATGAAACATAGTTCGCCGACTGATTAGGGTGGTAGGGTGGTGCAAGGAAGGAGAGTAGATTCTCCTTCAATTTGGATCCTGAGAACACTTCAGGGAGGCAAGGTGGTGCTAGGGTAGGTGGGAGTCTACACAGAGCATTGGATCATCCATCCAATTTCAGTTGGTACACAAGGTGTTGGAGCACCTTCAGGTTGGAGCCTGTAAACTAGGGCATTGGCGCGTCCTCCTAGTTGTAATTAGTAAACAGGGCATTGGAGTGTCCTAAAGGTTGGAGCCTATAAATTAGGGGGTTAGAGCCTCCTTCAGTTGGAGCTGAAAACTCGATGTAAATATTTTAAAGGAAAATACTAAGAAGAATTCAGTGGTTTTTGTCCCGAAGGGATTTCCACCTAAAAATATTTGTGTCTATTGTCTCTATTTATTATGCATTGCTGAATGATGTTGATGATGTTTATGTTTATATGATGTTAATAACAGTTAATTCTCATTGGAATCAAAGATATACTAATTGATAATAAATATTGATTCACCCCCCTCTAAATATTTCCAACACTTAACTCATTTGACTTTAAATTCTCCCGTTTTGACATCAAAGGGTTGCTCCTCTAGAGCTTATGATTCAATAATTTGTATATCCTTGTTGATGTATTTGAATGAATAAGTCCTTGTTTTTTTTATCATGCAATTCAATCAGTTTCAATTGTTTCTGATGATTCGCAATCAATTTGAGCTTCTCCTTGATCTTCATTTTTCGAGACTCGCTTCCTGACCTTTACACATAAGATGTCGGTTCACATCCAACTAACTTTCCATTTCATTATTCTTATTTTTCATCTTACTCTCTAAAGCTTCCATGTTCTTGATGTGTTATGGATTATTGCAATCTCTCACTTCTCCTAATCATACAACTATTTTCATGGATGATATGAAAAGGATATTACTCCCAGGTTATACCTTAGATATTCAAATGCCTCTTTAGGAAGATATCTAATAAAGTTGTCTACAAACTACTATTTAGTAATAATATGTTCTAGCTTAACATTCTTATTAGGCACCTATTATTTTAATAAACGGTGTTTGATAGGAATATGTTTTGTCTTTAAATACATAACAAGGTTCTTTGAGATATTGATTGCACTTGTGTTATCATAGATATTTGATATTGATTCATCACACCCTATTCTAGTGTACTTCAGAGCCTACTTCGCCCAAATAACTTGAGTGAAACATGTTGTTGATATAATGTACTCAAATTCAGTTGTGGATATAGAGATTTAGGTATGTTTCTTTCTCAATCATGAAACTAGACAATTTCCCAGAAAAAACAATATGTCGCTAGTACTTATCTTGTCATCAACACTTATAGCCTAGTTTCCATTTGTATATGTTGTTAAGGTAAATTATTTACTTCATGAGAACCATAACCTATAGTCCATAGTCTCCTTTAAATATCTAAAAATCATTTTTCACAACTTGAAAATAAGTCTCCTTCGGTGCATATTGAAACCTTGCAACCAACCCTACAACTTGCATGATATCAGGTCTTTTTGTTGTCAAATACAACAAGTCGTCAATCATTGATCTGTACATAGTTTAATTTTCATTTGGTGAGTCACCATCATTACTTAATTTCCATCTTGTAACCAAGGGAGTGCTAACAGAAACACAATTTCCCATTCCAAATTTCCTCAACATTTCCTTAATATATTTGGTGTGGGAGATGAATATGCCTTTATTTGATTGAAAAATGTGCAATCCTCAGAAGAATGACAATTATCCCGCCATAGACATATCAAACGCTTTCTACATTTTTGTTGGAAACCTTTGGATCGTTGTGCCAACATCACTTCCAAATATGATATCATCCACATGGACAATAATGATTAATAGGTTTTCTTTATCTGTTTTGATGTATAGGTTGATGTCTATTAATGCTCCTCTTTTAAACCCTTGTTGTTGTAAATATTTATCAAGTCTTGAGTACCTGCATACATAGTATTCATTTTATGATAGCTAAAATCCCTCTAGTTTTTCAACATACACCTCCACTTCCAAGTTTTCATTTAGGAAAGTTGACTTAACATCCATTTGATATACCTTAAAAATTTTAAAACAAGCAAATTCCAAGAACATTTTGATGGATTCTAGCCTTGTAATAGGAGCAAAGGTTTCTTGAAAATCAACACCTTCCACTCGTGCATATCCTTCGCAAACCAATCTAGATTTATTTCTCACTACATGTCCAACCACATTCAATTTGTTTCCAAAGACCCCCTTAGTGCCAATCACATTCGTATCATTTGGTATAGCCACAAGTTCCCATCTTTCATTTTTCTCAATCTAGTTTGGCTCTTCTTCCATGGAATTTACCCAAAGCTCATCTTACTAGCTTATGCAAAACTCTTGATTCTATTTTTGATAATAAGGCAAATTGCACATGTTTTGGTGACCTGATCACTCTCCTTCTAGTTTGAACTCCTAGATCTTTATCACCAAAAAATCGATTTTCTGAATGAATTTCTGAACATACATAGATGGATTATTTGGATGCTTGAAATTATATCTACTCCTCCTCTTTCTCTTGGTTTTTTTTTTCTCTTCATATTGGTAGTGTTCTTACTACTCTACCTCTTCTTCTTCATCATCCTCATGTTGTCTATTGAATACCTCCTTTGAGTTTTCATTTTCTTGTGGCCTTTTCCTTTTGGGTAATGCTACATCTATTTTTATGTCAATTCTCTCTACCATCTTGCATAGTCTTTTTTTCTAATATTTGTATCCCTCGCTTCTAGATGAATAGCCAAGAAATATTCATTTATGTACTCTAGAGTTAAATTTTCCTAAATAGTCTCCATTTACCTTAATGAAGCATTTGCTGCCAAAAACATTGAATTGTCTGAATAAAGCATGTTTGCCTTTCCATAATTCATAGGGAGCCTTGGTGTTGTTTGCTCTGATTTGAGTTCTATTTAGGATGTAAATTGTTGTAATAATTGCATCTCCCTAAAAGGTTTTTGGAAGGTTTTATTTAATAAGCATAGTTATTTCCATCTCTTACACAATTATGTTCTTTCTTTCAATAACATCATTTTATTTTGGAGTTCTTGACATTGAAAAATGCCTTTGAATGACATGTTTTTTTCACAAAATTCAATGAATTCATCAGAACTAAATTCTCCTCCCTTTTCTAATCTCAAACATTTCATATTCATTATCAACGAGGGCTTTAAAAAATTTCAAGTTATAAAGGCTTCAAGTTTCTCCTTAAGAATAGTAAACCATGTCATTCTAGTGTAATCATCAATAAGAATCATAAAATATCTCTCACTTCTTAGTGTTTGTATTTTATCAAGCCCATAGAGGCCTGCATGAACAAGCACTAATAACTTGTTTAATGAGTATTCCTTTGGATTGAATTTGACTTGGGTATACTTCCCACATTAACAAGCTTTGCAAATTGGATCACTTGGCTTTGATATTTTTGGGATGTCTCTCATTGCCTAGTCTTTGTTGAGTTTTACTAGATAATTAGAACTGATATGACCCATCCTTCTATGTCATAACCAACTTTCATTTACTCTCCTAATACAACAATTTTCTTTTATTTCATCTAAGACATATGCTTTACCTGAAGTCCTAGTTGCATTTGCCACCAGCCTTCATAATACTACTCTCCTTAGTTCACATCCCTTAGCATGAAATGTGAGATCATATCCCTAATCACTTATTTGACTAACTCTCACGAGATTATGTTTTAGACCATCAACACAAGACATTTTGAGTTTTAGTCCTTCCATTATCAAGACTGACTATTCATTTCCCATTATTCTAGTTAGTACATTATTTCCAAAAGGAACACTTCCTCCTTTGTCTTCCTTTAGAGAAAGAAAAATTCTCTCATCTCTTGTCATATACTTTGAACACCCATTTTCTATGTACCATTTTCCTCCTTTATTTTGAGCATATAAATCAAATCCACCATCCTCTTTCTTTTATTGCTTCCTTTTCCATACCCTTGTAGATTCCTTTCCTTTTTTGTTTAGGAACCCTTATTGTGCTACTTTTATAGACACTTGTATTGTGTCCATAGTTATTGCACTTATAGCCTTTAACATGGTCTAATAAGGAGGCACGTGAATTGTAATTTCTGGCAACATTCTCATTGAAATTTATAATATTGCTAATCATGTAATGATTCCTTGAAGTCTTCATGGATTCTCTAAATTTGTTTCTCTTATGATCACAAATTTTACAAATCATTGCTTTATGTCCAAAATTATTAAGCAAAGAAAAAGCCTAAAACTAGACTTCGACACCTAGATGAGAAAGGGCTTCTTAAGGTAATAGCTCTTGTAAAACCATTCATGTTGTCTTTATGATAAAACCCAACACTTTGTTCTTCCTTTGCTTCATTTTTTGGTGTTGCTTGTATTGTTAATAAGGCCTTTTGAAAAATCATGTATTTGTAGGTTCTCATCTCCCTTTTTGGTGCTACTTCTATTGTTGATAAGGTCATGTATTTTCTGGTTCTCACCTATTTTTCTATAATTATTTTCAATGCTAATATAATTTCTGAGCATATTAACAAAGATTTCAAATTCTTCTTTGTGTTCCTTTTCTAATGCCTTTGTGTTTAATTCTCCCCTAAAAGTTTCATGATTTTCTTTGTAAACAAGACTTATTTTAATGAAAGTATGCCTCTCATAGTTGATAACATTATTTAATATTTCAATACTCTATTCAAACTTTAAGCTTTTAATGAAATGAATAGTTGCTTTCTCTAGTTCCTTTCTCAAGGAAACAACCTTTGCTTCTAGCTTTTCACAATTTATTTCCTTTTCTTTCAATTGGCTTATTATAATTTCCTCTACTCTCTTTGCTTCTTCTTTTTTTGTCTTTAGGAGGATGTTAGATCCCTCATCGTAATCATAGTCTTTATTCTCGTATTTTGGCAGTAGTTCCTTCTACTTTGATATCCTCCCTAAGTCTACCTGTTTATTCTAAGCCAACTAGTTCTCCTTCAAGATCCATTTCCCCTTTAATTTCTTCCTCTAAATATATATTCTCATTTTATTTTATTTTTTATCATCATTGTGAGCATTCATGGCTATGAATATAAATTCTACTTTGTCATCATTAGATGTATATCCATCACTCTTTTTCTAAAGGACTACTATCCTCTTTGGAATAAAATATTTTATTTTTGAGATATCCTCCCTTGTATGATTATGGTTTGCTTCTATTTTTATATCCTTTTACATAATGACTTCCCTCTAATTTTTCATAGGTAAATTTATCTACCCAATGACCTATTATACCACATTAAAAGAATTTTAATGGAATCTTACCTTTGAATTTTCAAATCCTCTCTTTAGCTTTCTTACAAATTGAGCCTCTTCTTCATTTGATTCATAGTTGGAGTAACCATGGGCCACTCATGGGCCTTGTGTCATTTTATCTTCTTTGTTGCTTTGACTGCTCCTTCCTTCAATCCTAAATTTTGTTTTTAGTTCTCATTTCATATGCAATGAGAATTCCATGAAGTTAATCAATATTCAAATTTTCTAGATCTTTCATTTCTTCAATGGTTTAAACCTTCACCTTAAATCTTAAGAGAAGAGATTCAATCACTTTAGGAATTATTACTAATTCCTTAATCTTTTTGTGGAGCCTTCTATTAGTATTTGCAATCTCGTCTACACAAAGAAAAAACGCTACAATGTTTTCATCTTTGCCATATTCAAACTTTAAAGTTGTCTTCTATGAGTTTGAAGCTTTGCTCCTTTTACCTTTTCATCTCCTTCATATTTGCTCTAAATCTTGTTCCACAAGTCTTTTGTTGACCTACATTGAATTACCTTGAAAAATTATGATTCTACTAGGCCATACAAAATGAAATTCACTAGGTCTGCACTACTTAAGCCTTTTTACCATTTGAATTGGTTGGGGGAACTAGTATAACCTGATAAACGTATTTAACTTATAACCACATATCAACACCAATAGACATAAGACAGGTCCTCATCCTTATTTTTTAGAAATCATAATTGATTCCTTAAAATAGTGGGACTCTCTTGGGAAAGAACCATCCTGATTGGCCATTGGTCTCTCTGAGATCTTCTTTCCAAATGTTAGGTTGCTTCCGGAGGAACCTTGCTCTGATACCAACTGATGGATTTAGAATTATATTGGGGGGATCAATAAAATAAAATTTTTACTTATTCACATAGTCAGAAAACATCAATCTCATAAGCTAGACATGATACACTAGTTATAAGTGGAAAGAATTTCGAGAGAAAACCACAAAACTTCTTTAAGTATTGATTCTTTGTAGGCACCAACCTGTAGCGAACACCAATCATCTTTATTTTCAAATTTTTAGGCACCAACCTATAAGAGACACCAACCCCTCTGAGATCTAATCTGAATCAACTATGTAATTTTCTCTACTCTTCATAATTCTGCAATATTCCTTACATTGACCTATTTGCTTCTCTAAACACTCTGCTTTTCACAACTCTACAATTTTCCTTGCACTAACCTACTTGCCTCTCTAAACTTTATTCTTTTCTCTATACATGTGCATTATATTCCTTCCACCAAGTGTTTCCTTCACATATTTCTCAAATACTCGCACTTTCAACCGAGTGATCATAGTCCAACTCCCTTCAGTCCAACTACATATGAACTAGCTCTATGCCTTTTAGAGCTATTGATGCTTTAAACCAAATTCAAGCATTATTGAACAACTCAACAATCACACAAATGTCGATTTTCATAACCTTAACACCTAGGCACTAAACTACCAAAGCACGCAGAACCTCATGTTATGACGCAAAGCTAACTCATATTGGATATCAATTAACCATGAGTTTCTCATGTAGCACCCCTTTTTATATCGACAGTATGGACCACCAGAGTCTTAGTGTATTGAAATTCAACCGATTTATTGGACCAAATCTAGATAAAGTGAACACTTTATTAAAACCCCATTTTCCAACAAATGTTTTGTAGAGATGTTCCATCAGTAGACATCAACAACACTGGAGTAGTGAAACCTCACCAAAGCAATCAATAAAGGAATTACTCACCAAACAGTATGGAACCTTGAAGCAGAACCGCAATACCAAAATATCGATATATATAAGCTAAAATGAGAGGACAAAGGTTTTCATTGAAAAATGTTTAGGGTCGATACAAAACTCTGAAATGGAACCTCGATGTCAGAGGTTTGGACGTTGGTAAGATGGTATGCTATGGGAAGATATGAAACTTTGCAGTAGAACCTTGTTGCCAAAGTTCTAGATGCTGATAGGTTGGTACGTTAAGGGCCTTAAACCCTAGGTGTTATACTATAGCACCACGTGTCCAAGGGATGAGACCAAGAGTTACCAGATACCAGATATCAGGAAAATAAAGAGTCTCTCCTTAACAAAAAAAGTTAATAATCCATTATGCTAATGGCCTTAGGCCCTTGGGTGTTATGATTAATCACCTCTAAGATCAAGAGTTACAATTAGGGACTAAGGTGGACTAAAAGCAAAATAAATTGTGGAGATTATACGTTATAAATAAATTTGAGGCTTCTCAACAAATTTAATGTATAGTGCGTTTCGTGCCTCAACCTACTTGTTCCACACTTTGTTACTCAAAATTGCTCTGATGCTCATTGGTATGATTATATTAGGACCTAGCTTGTTCCTTTTCTTTGCTTACGCTTCATACATCATCCTCTGACTCCATACTTCACTCCCATGCTTCTTTTGAGCCCACTTCTTCTTCCTTAACCTAGATCAATCCTCTATAGTGCTCACCCATTTGGTTATATATAGTGATCTAGCACTTGATGTTGGCTTAACTCATCATATGTGGTTTTTTATATTCGATGATTGGTTTAGGAGTTGACTTGGATGTTTGATTGACTATTTTTCTTAATTGGGGAGCTCGTGGATACATGACTTTTTAAGGGGACGATATGAATAATGGTCCTCTTTACATAGACCACCCTGGCTTGGGTTTGATATTCTTGGGTCTCATGGGTCTCCCCTTAGTTTTGACGTCAATGACAACACATTATGAAACACATTGTCCAACACATTGACATCATGCTCCAACCATTCAAGTGCCTCCTCCATTATAGGCCTATTAGCCTCCACTCTCATTAGATTCATGGTACTAATTGCATGCAATGAATTGGCATTCATGTCAATGCTTTCTCAATCTGCTTCACCCACATCATAAGATTGTAGTAGACATGGACTATGCCATTAAGAAAATGGACATCTAACATACATGATGGATATATTGTTAGTAAATGATGATGGGCATAAATTAAATTTAATCGAAAAATAAAAATAAAAATTGAACAATTCTAACATGTTGTGTTCCTGGAGTGTAAATTTTTTAAGACTTTCTAGTTGCACTCACATCACATCAAGAAGATTTGCAAAGTTATACGAAATACAACAAATTGTATTTCCATCAATTAGCAAATGGATAGAAACGAGACACTCAAATTTGAGAGTTTGAAACAAATTACACTTGAATTATACTTGGAACTTATTAGAGTTAATTTGGGTCTAAAATTAATCTTTGAAGGAAACTATTAAAATAGAAAGAAAAAAATATGCCATGTCACATTAAGTTAGAGGTGTTACCTAGTGAAGGTTAGTCTATATTGTCTCATTAATGATATTTTCGAGGTAAGTTGGGTCAATGTAAAGTTAAGGAGTGAGCATTAAAAATAATAAAAATAGTTTTAGATCTATGTATATGCAATAAATGGTGTAGTGCCAAAATATGTATACTTTTATTATATTTTATTTATTACATTTCATATTTAATTAAATATACCATTACTTTTTTGATATACTTAATAATAAATTTATAACTCAGTGTGTGTGCATGTTTGTGTGTGTGTGCGTGCAAAAAAAATACATTTGTCTATGGAGGAGACTTGCCAAAATAGGAAATTAGGTCCATTGATGTGCATTGGGTTGAGCTATGCTCTACTAGAATCATGAAGGCACTTTACTCTAGCAATTTCAAGCAGAAGAACTCATTTTCTACCATGGCTTCCTTTTTAGGTCCAATAAGCCATTTAAAGTACTTAAGGGTTTAATTCTTCCTGGATGAAGCCCTCTACCTCTTACTTCACCTATCTCTTGTTTTCTCAGCACTTCTCTTTGACATTAAGTTACCAATGCTCCAACCCAGATTATCCAACCTATACACTCTTAGACTATCACCTTCCTTTATTAGACAAGAAAATTGGAAATCCGACAACATGCAAGAAACTCAAATCAAATAGAAATATTTACTGAGCTTGGAGTAGTCTAGCACCATTATACCTCCTTCATACTCCTACAAAGACCTTGAATCAATCTCTACCCTAGAATTTTGCTTAAAAGGGCCATGACGATTCCCTATTAAATGATTTGAGTCCTTCCCTAAAGCTATCAACACATCATGCCTCATCATGCAATCATTCCTCATTCCTAAAATAGGATTGCTACCTTGGGCGCACCACCAGGAATTATCATTTTCCCATGATCCCCTTGACGCCTTCATCTCCTAACACCCAAACATCTCGTCATAGTTTAGTCAAAATGAGATTGAAATCATACTAGGTGTTATAACCATAAACCTCTTCCCTATTGGCAATTCCCTCACCTATCCCATTAATTATCTTCCTGATGTCATGGTCCCAATTGTCACCATCCCATCTTGGGAAAAGATAAAATTAGAATTAAATAATAATAATAAAATTGTTCAAAATTATAATAATATATACTTTTTATAATTTTTTACATATTACATAATTCTTTTTTTTTGTTGACTAGAACTAAGGGACTTTGTATTATAAAATATTGTTAAGGACTGGTAACAGAGTGTATACATATATCAATGTTGAGTAGTTTATTATAACGTAAGTATAAAATCTATCCAAAATTTCAAGTATGTCTACAAAGCTCTTGGCATATATTATGAAAAGTCTATGATGGTATTCGGAAAAACAAATGGAAATCACTAGAATTTGACTACTTTGTAATACATTATTATAACCTAAAATTAAACAATAGATCACAAGTAATCTGGTCTGACCTAGTGTTATTTTAGTCCCCTTAGCATCCTTTAGATTCTTACTTGAGCCATTTTTTGCAGTTTGTTGATTGCTTCCACTAGCAATAGTGATGACAGAGGTACCTTAGTTTTCCAAACTAAATTTGAACCTTGAGATAAATACATACTTAAGAGAGTTCAATTCAACCTCCAAAGTTAATACCCTCTTAAAATAGAATGGTGTATCCTCCAAACTCAACATTCTCATTGGATCTATTCAACGTCATTTGATCCTCTGGTTTTTCAACAAAATCTTCAAGCTCAAATGATATCCACTTCAAGAATTGTCATGTTTCCCTTTCCTTCAAAGAATCCATATTCTTGAATAGAGGAACCCAATGTGGAGGCACAAAATCCATAAAAAGAGTTGAATACAAGAGTCTAAGAGTGGGAGAGTGTTAAGTTATGGTATGTTCTATGCTTATAACAGTTTACTTCTCTTTCTTATTATATTCCACAGCTTAGCAATCACATGTACATAAAGTAAAGTGCAGATATAACATTAAAGATCGACAGAAACAAGCCAAGACAAGAGACACAAGATGTGGCGGCCAGCCAGGGACAAAACCCACAATGTGTGGGGAAACCCTTTGATCAAATCTTCTTTTATCTTCATTAATTCAGCAGAGAGAAATAGTACAATAAATCTGATTTATATCAGCAGTAGAAAACCCTAGATCAGCACCATCAACATTAGCGGCTGCATCATCAAAACTAGGGTAATTGATATCTTGCAAACCGACTGTCGGATCAGCTTGATTCCACCACAAAAAGTGCGGCCTTTAGAGGAGGTCCAAATGAATCTATAGTGCAGTTCAGAAGAGGAGGTTTGATGGTCCACGCTGGTCAAAGTTTGGATCTGCAATTGTAGCTTCAGTTTCAGCAGCTTCCTTCAAACTAGGGTAGTCGATATCTCGCAAACTGACCGTCAGATCAGCTTGATTCCACCACCAAAAGTTGCGGCCTTCAGAGGAGGTCTAGATGAACCTACATATTAGTTTAGAAGAGGAGGTTTAATGGTCCACACTAGTCAAAGTTTGGATCTGCAGTTGCAGCTTCAGTTTCAGTAGCTTCCTTCCACATGTGTGAGAGTGAGACTCTTTTCTGCGCAGGAGAGAGAGATGTGTGATGAGATGAGTGAGTGCAAATGAGGAAAATTCCTCTTGTATTTATACACAACTGATGATGTTTGAATAGATTCGACTATTAGGCTTTTGAGCCTACATGAGTTGTAGATCGGCTTGATAATAATTCCATAATCAAAATGAATGCATATCTACATAAATACTTATCGGAATCGGATGATCTTTAGATCAATCCTACACCTCTCGACGAGAGGAGTCTAATAAAAATATTATCAGCCATGAATAAGATGACCCATATGGAGTTTGGCCCTAGTTACCAATTTTAACAGAGAGACCATTGTTCCATCAAATTTTTTATTAGGCCCGAAGAAATCCTCTGAGGAATGCATCCCAACCCTTTACTGACATCAAACAAATACCATTACAAAGATTCTTCTACCTAGAAAAACCCTAAGTAGCAAGGCGCCAAAATGCAAGAAGACCCTTGAACATAGAATCTTTGTAGTTCTTAAATGCTAAGCCAACCTATCTGGAAATGAGCTCCAAACTAGAGTGGGCCATTAACACTTGAGAGATGCAATCCAAAATACCCATCCCTAGAGTTAAAATCCCACATGGATATAGTTCCACTCACAAAAATAATTTTTTGGTCTAATTCAAGGATTGGGAAGACATGTGAGAATTGATTAGGAATCTCCTCACTCCCTCCTTAGATGTAAGTGCACTCAACACCATTTTGCAGATTTGACAACTCTTAAGTTCACCAAGTGTTATTGCAAACTGATATGGTTTCCCATAAGACCTCATGGTTGATTACTAAGGTTCCCGCTACTTTTTCTGTTGCTTAACTTGTCATCCAATCCACTAATGTATTACTATCTCTTCGAAGATGATAGTGATGCAATGAAGAGAAATAAATGGCTAAATGATGAATAAGGTATAGTACATAAGCCATCCTAGTGTCCAACAAAGTGGTGTCTTTGATCATATCTCTTATGACTATCATGGAGGCATCAATCATAATCAACCATTGAACTTTCTTTGTCTTAGCAATATTCAAGGTTTCTTTAAAATAGAACTAATAGAACATATTTTGATTCAAGAACAACACATGAAGGAATTTGGAAGGGAATGAAAATAAACACATCTCACATGATAATTAACATCATACCAACCTCCACACGCATGCCTCCATATTGCTCATTAAATATGCTAAATAATGATATATCATATGTTTTATGTCTTGAATCTCCACTATCAACATACCATCCAACACGAGACATTGTGTTAGAAGACATGAAAGAAGCCATGGAAAATGCATTATTGAATTGAGAGGAATCTTTCGCTCCAATTTTTATAGTCTCTAATGCAATCTATTTCGTATCCTTTGCCTTCTTCTTCAATGGGTTTAGATAGCATAATGTCCAATTTCATAACATTATAAGAAAATAACTTTAATCAAGTCTTCCTTTCTTGAAATTGCACCTTCCTTTTCCTTTTAGAATTTATTACTACGCTTCTTCATCTTCTCAACGAGATCAATCACATCTATTTCCTCTTATTTCCGTAGAGAAGAGTGTAATTGATTCCTTCTTGCACAGGATCAATCTAACATTTTGGAGAAATTTGGAAAAGTATCTCAAGCACTAACATTGTGACTCTAAATAAAATTCATCATGGAAGGAACACGTCCATTTAAGGCAATGGACACTAACTCTTTATCCTCCACCTTTATTTCACTAGTAGTCAACTCATCTCTCAAGTTAGTGATATTGGTCAAGTAGCTCACCACATTATTTGTGTTGCTCATTTAAACGACTAAAAATTGGTGTTATAAGAGAATCTATGAATAAATACAAAAGTTTTGAGATTACTCAACCAAAGGCTCAAACTTTTTATTACATGTCATTTTATCTACAATGTGAGAGATGAAACATTTTTTCACAAAAAAAAGAATGATCCTCTTCACCTTGGCTTCATTTCTCTGATGAGTAGTCAATTGTGTTGGATAAGTAGTCTATGGCATCTCTTTTAATACATGCTCCAAAAGATTAACTTCCTCCACGAGTATTGAATTATAAGCTTTCAAGAAGCAGAATTGAAATTTCCATCCAACATGTTACATACTTCAAGATCGAGAGTCATGTTAGACATCTTGAACAAATCTCAAGTGCAAAAATCAACATCATATGTATTGGAAAAACTCCTTCTAAGGTCCAACAACTTCTTCCATTTAAACTAGGACATCACACCCAAAAACCTTAAGCAAGGTAAAACACCTCTCCCATGTATTCAGTTGAAGCACAAGCCCCTCTTACACCTAGATCGATCTTAGACATAGAAGCCTCAATACCATGTAGAAATTTCTTCATTTTAACTTTTAATACAAAACAAAAAATTTGTCTCGTAGAAATTTTTTTCTAGGATCTCCACCTTGTGACTTTTCAAACTTAGGGTTATTGTGAAATATAAATATAACAACAACAACAATAATAGACAATATTTCAACCCTTAACAACCCCAATCTACTAGGCAATTCAAGATATAAGATACCAATG
Organism: Pinus taeda; assembly: GCA_000404065.3. NCBI lineage: Eukaryota > Viridiplantae > Streptophyta > Pinopsida > Pinales > Pinaceae > Pinus > Pinus taeda. The sequence continues at coordinate 37,446 of APFE031357473.1, forward strand.
TGTTATAATAAGTTGCAACCCTCTAGTGCAATCTTATCATGCATATAATAAATTTGAAAGACACTTATGATGTCATAAATACAATAGAAAAATTGCCCTTGTATTCTTTAATATAAATATTAAATCACGTAGCATATTCACCCTCAACTTATGTCAAATAAAAATGACAAAAAAAAACACATAGCATTGGGAATTACAAACCATGAAAAACACAAATGATTGAAAATGAAACTTGCAATTTACACAAGTTTTGGATAGTCGAAAACTTAATTAATATGCATGAAGATGAATTTCATGTACATATCATAGCCTAATCACAAGTTCAATACACTCATCTAGCTCTTCAAAACCTTAAGTAGGGAAAATAATGAAAATCCTAACTCAAATAACGACATCTAACCAATATTCATTGCACAAGCATGTCCTCAAAGGTAAGGAATCTCCTCTTCTTCTTTACTTCAAAAAGTACAACCTGGGGTTTCATCTTAATACCCTAATCTCCAAATATTTTATGTATGGAATGCTAAATTTAGTCTCAAGATGTTCCAAGAAGCTCAAGAAACCCTAGTGACTCAAAGAGATGTATCAAGCACAAAAGAAGATTCAATAGAGGAGAAGTAGTGTGTTCCTCTTGATTACATCTCCACACAAAAATGAATAAGAATAATTTATGAGTAAAGAAATATCTCCTTCCTCTATATACATAAGAGGTATCAAATCATATAATATAGACGTGGGCCCATTTCCTTACAAGCAACCTACAACCTACAATAACACATGTAGGTTCACACATGTGGAATGTTACCCTCCAAGGGTATGCATATCAAGCTTTGAGGTGATGCTTTCCACAAACAAAGGCTCCAAAGGCAAGAGTGATCCATGAGTTGTGTCCAATACTCCTCCTATAAGGCTCCAAAAACTCCAACGAACCTCCAAAGTGATGCAAAACACTCCTCTTGAGCAAGGCATTCTCCAAGCAAGTAACAAAATCCATGTGGTCATCATCTAAGATGTAACTAATTTTTTTAGATATCTTCAATGCCCCAGGGAATAATATCATGCAAGAAACCATTAAGTAATCTATCTTTGTTGGCAAATCCACCATGGAACATCCATGGGCTAATGGTCAAGGCATGGAATTGATTATATATTCACTACAATTGACCATTTTGGACCCATTTAAACCCTCATTTATGCCTATATACAATCATCATTTATGCATAACTAAAGAAAACTATGATTAAAAGGGGATTTCAAGGTAAAGCATTATTTATTGTTGGTTCGTATAGTTTTAAATCCATTTAAAGTAATATTCTTGATTAGGGCCACTGATGAAGGTTATGAAGCAAGTACTTTAACCCATGTAGGTTCTTGTAACCACACTCCATGGTTGGCATAGGTGTGTGCCCTCATATTCAAAATGAGCACATGGGTCTTTTCGATAATATCGATGAGATGCTCTCTCATCTATCAGACCAAACCCACAATCAATAATGTGTGCTTAGTTGGTGTTCCATATCAGCGGTCAACTATAGCAAGATATGGCTAAGACAAAGTGTTTTGCATGTCAGAACTATTGAGCTAGATTGTTTCTGTACCTTCTCAAGTTTGGCATTTTGTTATTATGTTGCTCTAAATTTGTATAGGGATCGTTAGATCGTCGACATCTTACTCAATTTAAACTATCGATTTTAGCATTATTGCAATGCATTTGTTAATGTATACAAACAGATTATGACCTCTGAGTCAAGTTACAAGATTGATTATTGTCTTAATATTGTAAATACAACTCCGTTAGACCACTTGGATCACTCCTACATGAATTTATGTCAATGTAATCCATGGATTGATAATAGAAGACTATTGTTGATCATTTTTATGCATTGTGTATTGTATATTGTGTGATTTGAGTTTTTCTTAGGGCAACGCTGCTGATTGGGAAGGGCCCACCAACCTAGTGTGTTGCCTTTTTGTATTCGTGTATCTCTAATGTAGTGTGGTGTGTCATATAGGTTTTGTAAGTGACTATCATTTAACTCTTATATTTACTCTGAGTCTGTAGAAAATTTGTGGTCTTAGCATTTAGTGTGTGTTAGGTACCTATAATACTAGTGTAGCCCCTATATTGTCATTGTTGTGCCCCATACAAGCCCACTATTTTTATTGTTGTGTGCTTACATTATTATTTTTATGTAGGCCCTAATTATATTTTTACCCTTTAGACTCCTATATATACCAAGGAGTTCTTGTTATTTGAATTATCGAAGGATTATTCATTTTTTTGATGTAAAAGGAGGATTGCCCCTTAAAGTGGCTTATTATCAAGGCATTGATCTAAATTTTCTTTTATTTTTTCGTTAGTTTGATCTAGGTACATAACATTTGGAATCATAGCAGGTAAATCTTGGGATTACCTTCCTTAAAACTAGACATATTAAAATTCTTATAGCCTCTTTTTGGCTCAATATAAGGGTCTAAAAATTTTACAGTATGAATATTAGAGGTCGAAGCACTTTGGGTTCAAGTTTCAACAATATATTTGATGTGGTATATATATTATGACTAGTGTAAGTTAGGATTTTTACAAGCCCTGAATTTAGTTTTAAACAAGTGTCCTAGAGAAAATCATCATAACTTCCTCTTTAAGCATCCGATTGAATTCCGTAAAAAGTGACTAAAAGTGCATAGATTGTAATTTTCAAGTACAATCTTTAGGGTTGAAGGTTGAAACATTGAGACGTGGCAACCCGTACAATTTCACTATATTGAACTAGTCCCTAATCAAGTCATCGTGGAGGATTTGGGATAACTTTATCTTGAAGAATTCAATCTCAGTCTGACTTGTGGGGTTGAAATGAAGCCACAACAAGATATGTTAGGATGAAGTTTCAGACCTTCGGAGATCAAAATCGAGATACAATAGATTCAAAGAGTCATATAAACAAGCTCAAAATCAAGCTTGTAAAAGCAAAAAAGGTGTGTATTTTTAAAATTGCATAATTTTTGTTTGATAAATTAGTTTGAAGTGATTCAAAGGGCATAATGAAGCATAAATATCATTATTTGTTTCCAAAATTCCTCCAAAAAAAATTAAAAAAATATACACCCATTAAGCCCCCAAAAAACTATGTTATGACACATGAAGAAGAGCAAGAAATACAACATGACATATCAAAATTACGAGACCAAGTGCAACAAATTTCACCTCAAACGAGCAACCAAAGATGAATTGGAAGTGATGATGAATTTTAAGATAGATGGTTTAAAAGCATAAAAATAAAAGGGGACATGGAAGGTTTAAAGGAAGGTTTGACAAAGTTGTTATAAGAAATGCTTCCTAGGGTGACAAGTTATTCCATGAAACTCATGATGAGAACAAAAGGAATGTGAATCATGATTTTAGAGACTCCAACTTTGGGTTGAAGACCAACCACTTTCCAAAGATAAATATGAGGAATTTTGATGGCAAGGATCTGGTAACTTGGATACTACAAATGGAATAGTTCTTTGATCATGTCTTTATATTTAGAGCCCAATCAATTTGTGTGGTATCAATGGCTTTGTTCTCGTAAAATACTTGTCACTTGGAAAATTTTTACAGAGGAGTTAATAGCACATTATGAGGACACAAAGATAAATACTTTCTTTAGCTAATTGGTAAATCTCAAGCAAAGGGGTTCAGTTGCGAAGCATATTGACAACTTACAAAGATTGAATATCAAGGTAATTGATATTCTATAGGAGCATTTGACTAATGTCTTCATAGGGACTTTATAGGATAACATCCAACATGAGGTTCGCCTTTAGAAACCCAAGTTATTGGAGAATGTGTTCAGGGTGGTGAGAAATGTTAAAGCAAAATTATGGCAATAAGGAGGTCTACTACTCAAAACTATAAAGATGGAAGTATTGCCACTCCTAGCCTCCCATAACCTAAAATGTTGACACCACAACAACTAAAAAAATAAAAAATAAAAATTGTTACAGTTGTGATAACAAATATAGTAAAGGTCATTAGTATGTTGAGAAGAAATTATTTTACATACATTGTGAATAGGAGGAGGAAAAGGAATAAGAAACATCAAAAGAAGAATATCTATACCAGGAAACAACTTCATGGGTTGAAATAAATAAAATCAATCCAACCATATCTTGTAATGTATTGGCTGGAATTACCACTCCCCAAACTCTCAAGATAGAAGGATATATCAAGAATAAAAAGGTAATAATGTTGATTGATTCAGGTAGTACCCATAACTTTATTCATTGTAAAATAGCTGAGGATTTGAATTGCTTTATATATCTAACACTAGAGTTTCAAGTGATGGTCGCAGATGGAGGAACTATAAATTACACATGGAAGCACCATAATATCAATCTAACCATCGGGGAATATATATTGAATAGTCCAATGATTGTTATTCAAATGGGTGGTGTTGATGTTGTATTGGGAGTCCAATGGTTACAATCTTTGGGGATGATAACTTTTAATTTTCAAGAATTTTTCATGAATTTTTTCTGGGAACAAAGTAAATTTGAATTAAGGGGTATTACATTGAGGCTTGGTAAAATAATTAACTATAATGGCATGAGAAAACTTTTAAATAATTGAAAACAAGGTGTAATTGCACAATTATGCTCACTATATGTTCAAACATCTAAGTCATCCATTTCTCCATATCTCTAAATAGTCCTTCAAAATCATTCCAATGTATTTGAGACTCCCAAATGTCTCCCACTTATTCGCGTTCATGATCATGATATTCACTTGATTGCGGGAAGTGTTCCTCTAGACATAAGACCTTACAGATATCCATATGCCTAGAAGAGTGAAATTGAACGTATAGTCGCAAAAATGTTTGAGGCTAGTATAACTCAACCTAACCAAAGTTATTTCTCTTCTCCAGTAGTATTGGTTCACAAGAAGGATGGATCTTGGTGTATGTGTCTGGATTATAAGGAGCTCAAAAATCTCACTATTAAAGATAAATTTCTCATTCCTATCGTTGATGAATTATTAGATGAATTACATGGAGCAATTTACTTCACCAAGTTGGATCTTTGTAGTTAGAATGAAGACAAAAGACATTCTGAAAATAACATTAAGAACTCATGGAGGTCATTATCAATTTGTTGTCATGCCTTTTGGCCTTACAAATGCACCTTCCACATTTCAAGGTTTGATGAATTCCACTTTCAAACCCTTAGAAAATTTGTGTTAGTATTTTTTGATGATATACTAATCTATAATAAGTTTTGGCAAGATCATGTTCAACATGTTGACAAGGTGCTCAAACATTGGAGGAGAAACAATTGTACGCAAAACCCTCCAAAAGTTTCTTTAGGGTACAATAGGTGGAATGTTTGGGTCATATTGTATCTCATGAGGGTTTTAAGGTAGGTCTTAACAAAATTAAAGCCATCAAGGAATTGAGGATCCCCACAACATTAAGGCATCTTCAAGGATTTCTTGGGTTGACATGGTATTATCACAATTTTGTTAAGGATTATTGGCAAATAGAAACATCTCTAGAAATATTACTAAAGACAGATGTATGTTCTTAGACTCTAGAAGCAACTAGGGCCTTTTAACATCTTAAAGAGGCAATGTGTCGAGCTTTAGTCTTAACTACACTAGACTTCACAAAACCTTTATTGTGGAATGTGATGCCTTAGGAAATGTCATTGGTGTTGTTTTAATGTACGAACAATGACCAGTTGTCTTTGAAATCCATCCACTCAAGGGGAATAATTTACATAAACCTATTTATGAGAACGAAATGTTGGCAATGCTACATGCCATAAAGAAATGGCACCCTTACCTGATGGGGAGACACTTCAAGGTAAAAACATATCATGGTAGTATTAAATACTTATTGGAACAAAGATTATCTTCAAAAGAGAAGCACAAATGGGTAACAACAATGTTGGGTTATGACTTTGAAATCATCTACAAAAAAGGAAAGAAAAATGTTGTTAAATATGCACTCTGAAGAAAGGATGAGGATGTGGAGGCATTGCTTTGTGTCATTTCTATTATCCAACTTGACTGGATAACTAAAGCAATGGATGAATGGAAGAATGATGAAGAGGTGTGGGCACTCATTCAAAAGTTGCAGCAAGATCCCAATGCATCTGATACAATTATTTGGAAAAATGATTCAATGTGGTACAAAGATAACCTATATTTATGTAAGAACTCCCAAATCAAACAAAGGGTTCTTTTGGAATTGCACATATTTCCTATAGGAAGTCACTCAACATTTTTTTTAAATTACCATAGGGTCAAGAAGAAAATTTTTAGGGATGGCCTTAAGTTTAATATTTAGAAGTTTGTGGTAGAATGTTTGGTTTTCCAGCCAAATAAAGTCGATACAATTAAGACCCCAAGTCTTTTACAACCATTAGTCATTCCAAGTCAGCATTGGGAGAAGGTCTCAATGGATTTTATCATAGGCCTACCCAAGTCCAAATGAAAGAGTGTCATCATGGTGGTGTTGATAGACTTACCAAGTATGCACACTTTTGGGCATTATCTCATCCTTTCAAAATTAGGATAGTTGTTATTGCATTCATGGAGACAATTCAAAAGCTACATGGAAACCCAAATATTATTGTAAGTGACAAAGATCCCATTTTCACTCGAAATTTTTGCACATAATTATTTTCTTGTCTCGAAACTCAATTAGTTTATAATGCATTTATCATCCCCAATCTGATGGGAAAACTAAGATAGCGAAAAAATGTTAGGAAGGATATATTTGTTGCTTTTTATATGATAAACAAACATGATGGGTCAAGTGGTTACCTCTTGCATAATGTGTTATGTAACCAGATCACAAAACTGAAGAAAAGATAGATTATCGACTTGAAAATAAGCCACTTCTAGGGGGAAAACTCCTTTTACATCTCATAAATGAACAATTCTTGGATGATTCAAATGACAAGACCTCCTTGGTATATATAGGAGTCAAAATAGAATTAGGGCCTACATAACAATAATAATGTAAGGGCTCAACAATAACAATAGTGGGTTTATATGGGGCACAACAATAACAATATGGGGGCTAGTATTATAGGGACCTAACATGCCCCTCTCCTTCAAAAAAGTGTTGTCATCAAAGCTTGAGTAGTTCTACATGCTTCTAGATGAAATATTCATCCTCCCATGTCAAATCTTCACCAGGTAAGTTTGTAACCGCCTCCTCCCACATTTACCTGCATTCACCATCGTGCCCAGTGTAAACATGAGTTGAAGGTCACTATGATATGAGTCAACCTCCTAAATGACCTTAAGGAAATGGAGTCGACACAACAAGGCCTTACTAACTTCCCTCAAGTGCCACATGGCCTCCAGGTGTAACCCAACCCCACCAGGTGTCCAACCCCTGAGACAACTCACATTTTCCCTGACCTGGAGCCCTAGTGGCTCCCTTGCCAAGGCCTCCATGCGACTATGGGTTCTCAGTCACTTCCATAGGCCTACATCAGTGCGAATGTGGCCTTTTTCTGTCAGTTTTGTGCCAGTGATTTCAATAATTAAGGTTATTTTCCAGGGTTGGGGCTTAGCCTCTACCCAGAAACTATGAAACTTCCATAACTCATAAAAGACTTGAAAACAATGCTTGTAAACCAAAAACTAAAACCAGGACTTGAATTGACCATCCCTAACCAAGACTGACATTTTATCAAACATTTGATAGATATGCAATGCATAGGTCATGAATGCAAGTCTAAACATCAGGGACTGAAAACTTGTTTGAGGTTTAATAACAAGGGTCACTACCTTCTCTCATTAGTTGTCATAATACCAATTAGGTATTGCATTCATTATTTATTCAATTATGAGTAAATACATGACAAGAGCCGCGACTAAGATCTATCATAAAACCATGATTATAACCATCATATAATCAGATAAATAACGATAAGAGAATAACCATTAAAGCCACATAATAACCAGTACATTTCCTCATCAAAAGAAAGATAAACTTAGCTTTTATTAAACATAGGCAAATATCAATTGGGTTTGAGACTTCCATGTTCCACCTGACCATAGATTGGTTGAGACAAACCTCTCTTTATCAAATCACCCCTGTGCTATATTCCAAGCATGAATGTGGGATCTCTTGGGATAAGCTAGTCCAAAGACAACTAAGGGAATCTGTTAGGCCCCTATACTGCTAGTGTAACCCCTTATTGTTATTAGTACAACCCACTTATTATATTGATGTACCCATGTAGTGCCCATATTGTTACTATTGTGCCCCATAGAACCCCATTATTATTATTATTGTGCCCTTGCATTATTATTGTTATGTAGGCTCTGATTATGTTATGGTCCCTTAGACTCCTATATATAGAGAGGAGGTCTTTTCATTTGAATCATCCAAGAATTGTTCATTTATGTAATGTAAAGGAGGTTGCCCCCTCGAAGAGGCTGAATTCTAAGGCGTTGATCTATCTTTTTCTATCTTTTCTTGAGCTGGTTTCATAACATTTGGT
>APFE031357476.1:0-34204 GCA_000404065.3 Pinus taeda
CTCAAACTATCAAGATAGAAGGACATATCAAGAAGAAAAATGTTCAAGAAGTGAAAGATCACATAAAGCATCAAGAAATGAATCTGACTATATCTTGTAATGAACTGGAAGAAATTACCACTCCTCAAACTCTAAATATAGAAGGACATATCAAGAAGAAAAACATTCAAGTAGTGAAAGATCACATCGAGCATCAACAACAAGTTCTCCAACTTTTCAAGGATAACGCCACTTTGGTGCAGAATCGAATGAAACAATAAGCAGACCAACATCGCAATGAAAGAATTTTTGTTGTAGGCAATTGGGTTTTTTTATGGTTATATACATACAAACAAATGTCCCTCATTAAATCTATTTATGAGAAGGAAATGTTGGCAATACTACACGCACTTAAAAAATGGCGACCTTACCTAATGGCAAGACACTTCAAGGTAAAAACAGATCATGATAGTATTAAATACCTTTTAGAACAAAGATTATCCTCTCAAGAGCAACAAAAATGGGTCACAAAGACGTTGGGTTATGACTTTGAAATCATCTACAAAAAAGGGAAGCAAAATGTTGTGGCAAATGCACTCTCAAAAAAGAATGAGGATGTGGAAGCATTGTTGTGCGCCATTTCTATTATCCAACCAAATTGGATAAACGAAACAAAGTATGAATGGAAGAAGGATGAAGAGGTGTGGCCACTCATTCAAAAGTTGCAGAAGATCCTAGTTCAAACAATGTTGCTAAAACTTGACGAAGAAGGAAAAATCATATTGGAGCCTGGAGCAGTGATAGAAACAAGAACCCGACAACTACAAAATCGATCAATTTTAGAGTATCTCATCAAGTGGAAGAACTTACCAGCTGAAAATTCCACATGGGAGGACAAGAATTTTATACAAGAGCATCATGAACTACTCAAAAGTTTAGGACAACACTTTTTGAAGGAGGGGCATGTTAGGTCCCTATACTACTAGTGTAACCCCTTATTGTTATTAGTACAACCCCCTTATTATATTGTTGCGCCCATGTAGTCCCCATATTGTTATTATTGTGCCTCACAAAAGCCCATTATTGTTATTATTGTGCCCTTACATTATTATTGTTATGTCAACGCTGATTATATTATGACCCCTTAGACACCTATATATAGAAAAAAAGTCTTTTCATTTGTATCATCTAAGAATTGTTCATTTGTGTAATATAAAGGAGGTTGCCCCTTCGAAGAGGCTTATTTCTAAGGCATTGATCTATCTTTTCTATCTTTTTGTGAGCTGGTTTCATAACATTGACCCACTTGATTGTCTTTTCTCCTTACCTATGTTCTCCACATATTGTGCCTATACACAAATCCCATCCACCACTAAGGTTTTGAACTACATCACTTGCTTTCGCATATGGCTATGTAGACCCCCCAGATTCTTCAAGAGTACATCTTGGTTCTTTGGGGAGATACCTAACATTATTGTCATCTTCCTTAAATTTGTGTACTCTTATACACTCTACCTGAAATAATGCCACCGGATGTATTGGTCCTCTAAATACCTAATATGGTAGAACTAGGGCATTATGAGAATGTTGAAATCCTCCCACTTAATCACTAGAAGATCTCTCTCCACTCAGGTTTTCTTGTGTGGTCTTCCTACTGGGTCAAGTCATGGCCTTCTAGTCTCAGATGAGAAAATGAAATTTTGTATTCCTCCTTTTTGTGGTGAACACTAAAGTAAACCTCTAAGTATTGTGACCAATAACTTAACTTCGAAGTGCCAATCTCACCTTGATATGGTTTGATGTAGACCTTTGCTTCCATCTTGAGCAGGAGTATGAATAGTTAATGGAACTCAAGTTGGGTTGTTCCTTTTCAGACTCTTTCTTAAAGCCCCTCTTTGGTTCTTCTCGATCCCCTGATTTTTTGTCTAATTTGACCTCCAAGTTGGAACCTCCTTCTTTGATTACATTCTTCTTTACTATAGTCACCGTAAAAAGGTTCATATTATAGTTGATTCTTGTAACCTGCTCTTCCAGCGTTGAGAACCTATCCTTTACTAGATCTCGAAGAGGCTTATTTCTAAGGCGTTGATCTATCTTTTCTATCTTTTTGTGAGTTGGTTTCATAACATTGACCCACTTGATTGTCTTTTCTCCTTACCTATGTTGTCCACATATTGTGCCTATACACAAATCCCATCCACCACTAAGGTTTTGAACTACATCACTTGTTTTCACATATGGCTATGTAGACCCCCCAGATTCTTCAAGAGTACATCTTGGTTCTTTGGGGAGATACCTAACATTATTGTCATCTTCCTTAAATTTGTATACTCTTATACACTCTACCTGAAATAATGCCACCAGATGTATTGGTCCTCTAAATACCTAATATGGTAGAACTAGGGCATTATGAGAGTGTTGAAATCCTCCCACTTAATCACTAGAAGATCTCTCTCCACTCAGGTTTTCTTGTGTGGTCTTCCCACTGGGTCAAGTCATGGCCTTCTAGTCTCAGATGAGAAAATGGAATTTTGTATTCCTCCTTTTTGTGGTGAACACTAAAGTAAAACTCTAAGTATTGTGACCAATAACTTAACTTCGAAGTGCCAATCTCACCTTGATATGGTTTGATGTAGACCTTTGCTTCCATCTTGCGCAGGAGTATGAATAGTTAATGGAACTCAAGTTGGGTTGTTCCTTTTCAGACTCTTTCTTAAAGCCCCTCTTTGGTTCTTCTCGATCCCCTGATTTTTCGTCTAATTTGACCTCCAAGTTGGAACCTCCTTCTTCGATTACATTCTTCTTTACTATAGTCACCGTAAAAAGGTTCATATTATAGTTGATTCTTGCAACCTGCTCTTCCAGTGTTGAGAACCTATCCTTTACTAAATCTCGAGGGTTATAAATAGATTCATTGGCCATGGATTGGGCTTTACAACTTTCCACTTAAATCGATCTAAATCCTCGACAACTTCCCACAAAATACCCAAAGACACTTGCTAAGATACTAATAGGATCTATAAACTAATATGGATATTTCACTAGACAAATCGCCATAACATATTTGATAAATTTATAATCAAATTCGAAATCTATACTATGGGGGTTAGACTTTTTGATTAATTAAGTTACTATTTTTAGCGTGCAATAATGCAAGAAATACATAACAGAGAAACATGCAATCACTCAATCATAATAAGACAAAATATGATTTGGAAAACCCTTATGGGAAAAAACCCAGTTGGAAGGTGAGGCTACTTTGCTCTCTCTTTCTTTGAATGGAAAATGCATGCAAGTTCAAAGGAGTGCAATATGTGCCCTATGCATTGCTACAATGCACAAATTCTTTTTGTTTGGTCTCTCTATATCCACTCTCAGCCACTTTGTTCATCTGTGGAACAAAATGTGCTCCAATAAAATGGAACCCCTTTTCCTCATAATGGGTGATTACCACACAGCTCGATAGCCCACCGATGGATAAGATTGACTCCTTTAACTCTTAACTAGAGTTACAATATTGACTCCTCTAGAGTATTGTTCATCATGATTACATGGCTAGCCCATTTTCCATGAATAATAGGAGTTGACATGGCATCTTCTCAAATCATGGTGGTCAAAACAAGGTCAACTTCCAAGTGACATGACTTTTGCATATGGAAGCATGTTTGAGATATTTCTTGTGTCATTTAAAAGGCATTTGCGTGTAGAACAACACTAGTAGTGTGAAGTGCTTGAAAGACAATTTTACCCACCAAAAAATCCATTTAATGCCTCAAAGTGCTTCCAAAAAGTCCAAACTCTAATTTGCAAAACTGAGAACCATTGGTAAAAATAGTCTTGTGAGTTGAATCCTCCAATAGTTCCACTCTCGGAAAGAACCCAAATTGATGAAAAACAGTATAATTATCCAATCTAGATTATTCGACACATTTGATATGCAATTGAAATAGTTAAGTTATTAAATTGTGTAAAAGTTTTGAAATCATTTTCACTCTATAGGCTACATTTAATAAAGCAGTAAAACAAAATTTATTGGGCATGTTACACCATTTTCCTTAGGAATGAAGACAAGAAAAATAACATTTGAGTGTTCTTAGTATTTACTGAAGGCTATGGAGTCTTCAACCATGGCCCAAAGATCAATCCTTGTAACATCCTAGACTTCATGAAAGAAATATACACGAAAATCATCTAGGCATGGGGCTTTCCCAAGTGTCATTTAATTCACCCCTCCATAGCTTATATCATATTAACAGGCTGCGTGAGGGAGTTGTTTTTCTCACTAGTGATTAGCGTCAGAATGTTCACTATGATATTATTTATGGCTTTCTACCTCTCATTGGATGCCTTTGAAAGGCAATTTTTGAAGAAGTGAATCTACTTCTAGATCCTTCAAAGTGACAGAGCTCCTACCCATTATACTTTTGCGAGTCCATAATTTGCAGAATTTGGAGATTTTATCTCCATCGTTCAACCAAACATATGCATGATTTGTGAACCCAATTAAAGTTCTCTAGGATGTTTTCTAAGTATGCAATGGGAGAGAATTAGCCAGTGGTCAAAGCGTATGCTTGCAAGATGAGGAACTCCCATTGTGTTCCTTTGTCCATAAACTTTTATAATAGAAGGCACTATTTTTCCCACCACATGATGGATCCCTTCTCTTCTGTTAGTCTAGGTATATATGGCATTACTGTGCTGTGAATGGCATCTATTAATTGAAGTTCTTCAATCTTGTCTGCAAATCTGGTGTAAATTCCATCAGCCTACGAAGTCCCTTTTTTTCCTCGAGGCTTCTTATCATGTTGAAATCTCCACATATTATTCGTAGGCTACTAAAAGCATTTAGGGGAGTATTGTTGAGACTGGAAAGGAAAGCTTCCTTGTAAGAGGATGGTCGATCCATAAACATTGGTGAGAGATCCAAAGGTAGAGGATCCAATAACCCTAAAATAGAACAATAACCACCATCTAGGAGCTGCTAAATTGCTAAGCTGACCAAAGTTTGGACCGACCTTACGCACTCCGACCAATTACCATGTTGCCCTACTAGATATTCTACGTGACTAAATGTAACTCTGAGCCCTTGTTTTCTTAAACAAGAATGATGTCAGGGTTTTCCTTCCTTATTTTTTCTTTGAATTGCTTTTGTTTATTTTTTCTTTGAATTGCTTTTGTTTAGTATGATAATTGAGTCCCCTGATATTCCATGACATAATCCACATAGATAAAACTTGGTTGGTGTGAAGTAGATATTTCTTCATACAGTCGTTGGCTTACCTAAGTTGATGAGATGGTCTCTACACAATAGTCCCCTCGTAGAGGGGAAGAAAACCAATATGACATCCATGGATAAAAAACTCAGCACCATATGGTTCCAAGATAAAAATAAGCATTGCTCTGCTCAAAGGCATGAAAAGAATATGTTTGGCACCTAATAGTCCAACGTGATAGGTTTGCACATGGTTACAACCTTTTACAAAGCATATTTTAACCAAAAATAAATAGATTGCTAGTAGACATGGAGAAATTACTTATTACTCGTGAAAAGAATTATCAAATCTTGTATATGGTTTCAACATATGATAATAAGCAATTTTCTGATTGAAAAGTCAGTGGTAATTTCGTCAAGTAATGGACATAACTTCCCCCCAATCAGTAAACATCTTGCACAACCAAAATATCAGGAGTACGTAGCATACAAGAGGTCTATGGGTGTGCATGTTAAAAACAAATACAGAATTATTAATGACTACTTTCCAACCAATCTCTTAAAACTAGGCAAGGTAAGAAAAGATTGAAAATGTTACATTTCACTCAGAGGAAAACATTATCTAGAAAGGAATTATTAACAGAACCAAATAAAGACAACCAAAAAAAGGATCCAACGAAAACAACTATGTTCTTACTAGACATGGCAAACCTTCAGCACAAGACATACTAGCCATAAATGCTGGTGGAAATTTGATGTTTCGCAAGATTCTGGGCAAGACAATTTGTATATCAAAGTTACATGGCATGGCAAGTCTGTCCAGTGCTTAAGGTTTTCCACTGGGCAATAGTTACTATTTGAAAAACACTATATACTTGGAAGATATATACTAGGCATAATATAAAGAAAGGGATTAATATTATTTTTCCAAGGAAACAATCCTATTGGAAAACCCAAGGACACTTCCCCCACATTCACAGATGGCATCCATTTCAGCATACATTGCTACACCTCACCCTCTGGGACCCAGCCATGGACTTTCATCCCCACAGCAACCTGCTGCCGAACCCATTGACCCTTACCAAAGGAATCAAACCCAGGTCAGCAGTAGGACAGCATGGTATTTAAACCAGATGAGCTTTCCCTCAGTGCTACAAAGGGATTACTATATCCACAGGCAATTTTTCATAAATCAATGATATTGGAGATATGTTGTAACTATGACCATTGAATTTACCAACATAATCAAAATGAAGATTACACAACAAAACATAATAAACCCTCTGCTGCTGCATTTTTCCCAGTAATGTAGATGAAATAAACTTCTAAACGTACAGGGCAATATTTCTTAGTGACGGCACCACATTGACCAATAGTAGTTCAAACACTTAGCTATCGCATGGTCTGCACATTGAAAACAAATCCAGATGCGTGCATACTGGAGATTACTGCAGCAGGTCATAAAACGGTCATCACTCTAGCTACTAGTTTCAAATTTCACTTAGTTACATCAGAGGTAAAAATTGGTGTCAGGCACTGATCCATAATCCTGTAAATAGCAGCCATCATACCTTTGATATCCTCGATTGTTTTGAAACATTCTAGCACTCACATAAAGTTTTTAAAAAAGATGTAAAATAAATATAAAGCATTAAGAATGAAAACTCAGAAGAATTCCCATCAAAACATGTTACACGAGAATCAAAGAGCAATCCTCTGAGAGAGAGATGGTGTACAATCACATCACTCTCTGCCATCAGTTTTTGAATTTCCATTTTAAACGAGGTCCACTATATCCCCAAAAACCATTTCACAGTAGAATGGTTATCCTCAATATACTCTTTTTCGTCAGAAAGAAGACAAAATTGAGCCAAGAAGCTAATCAAATGTAATGCCGTTCTTAAATGCTCTATATTCATACAAGAAAAATCTCCTGTGAGAAACAAACTCCTAAAAGAACTGAATGGGATAACAGATCATCAAAATATTATTCACTTCCTAAAGTTCTTATAGTAGCCTCTCTGCAATTTGTACTGCATTTAGAGCAGCTCCCTTGCGTATTTGATCCCCACAAACGAAAATATCCAATCTGATCATCAACATATGGGTTAACATGTCAGAAATGATGAAAGGGTGAAACAATAATACTACATGACCTATTTTATTGAGAGGCATGCGGCTGATGAAGACATACCCATAATCACCATTTTGAGAAGCATCTCGTCTTATCCTACCAACAGCAACATCATCTTTATTGGAAACCTGTGTGAAACAGAGGTCAAATTTGTGTTAAAGACTTACAAACCAAAAAGCTCTGGGTAGAAAATGCCATTACTGAAGGGAAGGCCAACCATGAAATTCTAGTGATCATTCAATAAAATTATCAGTATATAACCACCCAGGTAAATAATGTAAAAGATCAGATTGATCTCTGCTCATCAAAACTTCATAACAATAAAAATTGTTGAGGCCAAAAAATGACCTCAAGGGGTGTGGGAAAGATATTTGCAGCTCGATCATCAATGACAACGACCCCATGAGCCTTCTTAAGAATCTCTCTTGCAGTATCCTGCATATCAACGTTGCAATACCCGTCAGCCAACATCTCCCTTGTGTGAAGTCAGAAACAGTAACATCTAAAGTATCTGAGATTTACATGTTTGCCATTTTACACCAAAAACACAAGGCATATGGTTCCTTCAAGTTGAAATTTGACATATAACCGAGAAAGAAACAAAATGAATCCACCTTTTTAATTAAAAATAATTGCACAATCGAACCATATAAAATCCACAATGAATCAAATCATTACCCAATTGTGTAGCAGTTTTGTGAGAATCAGTTATAGCATGAAAATTACAACACAGATTTAGGCAGACAAATTGCAGATAGGCACTTTAAATGCAATTTGACAACACCATTGACCAAGCCATCGCCTTTCCTTTCTTTATCCACTTCTAAAATATTAATTAACATCAGTGCATAATCAAACTTGAATTTGAAAGGTAAATAGAGAATGTTGCACTAATTAACAGTGGAACTAGATCAAACAGATTGACATCCTAACAGGAACTTTAATGTATGGCATCCTGATAGTTGAAACAGCTAAAGCAGTTTGTTTCTAGCAATGCGTGTGATCAGAGATAGGCAGTAACCATTTAGCAAATTAAACATGATGAGCATTATCGACAATGTGAATACTAAACATCTCTAAACAATCAACTCCTAACATAGGTATTCAAGAAAGGCAATTTAAAAAATACATATTGCAAAGACGGTGAACAAGTATCAAATATCTGCTGACAGTAGATTTTAAGGAAATCGTCACATGAAAGCTTTGCCCATTTTAAATTATTCTGGAAGGTTGAGTGAATTTTCTTGGAGAGCAAGTAACCAGGTAATGAAGATTATCAGACACCATTAATTATACATGAGTATTTCCCAAGTGAGATTTAACTTGATTTAAATTTTGAAGTATATGATAAGTGCACTATTAACACAGAACACTAAAAGTAAGACATCTAAATGGAGCCTCCTCTGTAGACTGTTGCAATGGAACTCTAGAATCTGTTGAAAATAGTAGTGAGAAAGGTCTTCTTCGACTTGTGCCTTAGTCAAGAAGAACACAAGCAGTCTTTCTTTAGCATGCACGAGTTCCTAAAAATTAGGACAAGCTCATGAAGCAATTTAACTCATGCGTATAGTTGGAGGCTCAGTTTGTTTGTCTCCTAGTGCAAGTTAGATTTGGAAAAGGACAAGTGACAAGTCTCAATGTTTATTTGTGGCTAGGACGAGTTACAAGGCTCAGTTAACTAGTCAATCACAAGACCGAGTTCTAAGAAAATAAACTTGCCAGATTAGATGGGTCGAATTGCTTATAAGAATGACGAAGGCACATCTTTGTATTATTATTGTGAACATGAGTTTGTGCGAAAGAGACTTCTTGCTAGGAGAGCGTGTAAGGAGAAGCCTACACGCAATTGAGAAAGGGAGGAATTCTTGCCAGGATTTGCGCTCAGAAATAGGGAGAATTCCCTATAGAATAGGAGCCACTATTGCGCTAGGAAATAGGGCTCAAGCTGCGCAAAGATTTAGGAAGCAGGATCAAGCCTTCAAGCAGAGTGTTTCAAGATGTGTCAAATAGGGAGAACAAGTCTGTTGTCTATTGAAACAAGATTGTTTTGTAAGAGATCTATTGCTCAAAACTCTATCAATAAATTCTCAAGCCAAGAAGTGGGTTTTCCCAGTTAGGTTCCCAGGAAAAATTTATTGTGTTCTTGTGTGATTGTGTTCTTTATCTCTGCAGATTCTTTTATTTCCGCTGCTTATCTATGGTAGAGAAATTTTGTGTCTTAATGAAAAGAAACTAGTGTTCAGATTGTTCATTATAGCAGTTGCAGAATTTCAAGGAATTTCTACATGGCAACAGAGCAGAGATCAGAATAAAGACCAGCACGAAGATAAGTTCGTGGCCAGCACAGATCAGTCGAGAAGGATAGCGCTAGATTGAAGATAGTTCTTTGAGCAAGCAGGATGGCATTCCAAGGATTGAGATCAGACCACTGTTTAGAGGGAGCCTCTGACTTCATCTCTTGGAAAGGGAGGATCACAATAGTGTTGGAGGATAATGGGATGAGAGAGTTTGTCAAGAACACAATTCCAAAACCACAAGATCCCCGACAATTGGCCCTACATAATAAGAATGATATCAAGGCAAGGAGGATTATTCTAGAAGGGGCAAAGATCACATAGTTCCTCATATCCATGAGAAGAATACAATTTTTGAGATGTTCAAGACTATTTTAAATCTATATCAGAGTTCCAATGATACCAGGAATCTTGCTCTTAAAGAGAAGCTAAGGAGTATCCGGATGAAACGAGGAGAGCCCATTGTCACATATCTTATGAAGTTCACTCAAGTTTGAGATGAGCTAGGTGGTGTGTGTGTCACTGTATCTGATCATGACCTTGTGAGTTTTGCGTTACTTGAACTTCACAATTCTTGGTATGGCTTTCATGTTGTTATCAGTGGGAGAGAGAATTTTCCCAATTGGGAAAGGTTATGGACTGACTGCATTCAAAAAGAGATCCAGAGAGGGGCCAGGGAAGGTAGGTCAGCAAAGACAGATGACGAAGGGAATTTTTCTCTTGCAGGCAAAGCTAAGAGCAAGAAATCCAAAGGGAAGGACGAGTCCAGTCAGAAATGCGACAAGAAGAAGAAGGATCTGAGCAAGATCAAGTATTTCCATTGTCATGAGTTTGGGCACTACGCTACTAAGTGTTCAGAACGAAAGAAGGGATCTGGTAAGGATCGTGTTGCTACATCAGCTGAGGTAGATGGGTTTGCTTCTCAGCTTGAGAAAGACTTCTCATTGATAGCTTGCATGGCAAACTCAGTAGGTAGCAACACATGGTATATTGATTCTGGTGCATCCTTCCATATGACCGGGAACAGGGATTATTTCAGCCTGCTGGAGGAGAAGGACATGGAGTTTCATATTGAGCTAGGAGATAATGGAAAGTACACGACCAAAGGATTTGGTACTGTCAACTTTGAGAGGGATTCTGGGAGCTCTCTTCATCTCAGAGATGTTCTCTATGTTCCATGGCTGAAGAAGAACCTGGTTTCAGTGGCCACTGGCAACCCTTGAGGACAAGGGATATGATATAAGCTTTAGCAGAGGTAAGGCGTAACTCAATCACCTAGCTTCTATATCTGTGAAGCAAATAGGTGTGAGGATGAGGAACTTGTACAAGCTACAAGTAGAGACCAAGGGATATTGAGCAGCAAGGAAAGTGGTGAGCAGAGTAGAGATGTTGGAGAACTTTGCCACAAGCACATGGGACACTTGCATCATGGGGCGCTGAAGATTCTTCAGCAAATATCCACAGGACTACCAGCATGCAGCTTTGACAAGAATCGAGTGTGCAAGGGTTGCACGCTTGGCAAGTATGCCAAGGCTTCTTTTCAAAGACAAGACAACAAGGCCAATGGTATTTTGGAGCTAGTGCACTCAGATGTATGTGGACCCTTCTCTTCTCCTTCTCTTATGAGACACAGGTATTATGTTACTTTCATTGAGGATCATTCTCGTAAAACTTGGACAAGGAAGAAGATCGAGTGACAATGGGGGAGAATATGTCTCCAATGCCTTCAAGGAGTTGTGTGTGAAGAAAGGCATTAGGAGGGAGTTGATAGCACCCCATAACCCTCAACAAAATGGGGTGGATGAGAGGAAGAATTGCGAAATTGTTGGAGCAGGAAAGGCCATGTTGTATGATCAAGGACTGCCTATGTTCTTGTGGGCAGAGGCATGCAACACTACAGTAATTTTGCAGAACAAGAGTCCACACAGGGTGCTCGGATCAGTTACACTAGAGGAGGCTTTCACAGGCAAGAAGCCTGATGTTTCACACTTATGGATCTAAAAGTTTATTGCCATGTATCTAAAGATAGCTGGAAGAAGTTGAAGCCCATGCTGAAAAGGGTATATTTGTGGGATACAGTGAGACAACTCAGGCATACAAGGTGTATCTACTAGGACTCAAGTAGACAATTCTCATGTGAGAAGTGAGGTTCGAGGAGGACAGAGCTCTAAGGGAGTCCCTAGAGCGAAAGAAAATAGCAGTACCTCAGATGGAGGAGCTACTCGCTCATAAGGAAGTGCCTCAACTAGGATCACAGACAAAGTCTCAAACAAGGGGCAAGAGGGCCGCACAGCAGGATGCAAAAGAGGATGATAAGCTAGTTGCCAAGAAACGTAGGTTCGGGTATGAGGACGGGGATGGGTACATCACTTTTTGAAACAGGGTGTGTGGGTTTGTCGAGGGTTTATATATATTATATTTTATATAAATTATAATATATATGAAATTCAAATTATGACTTTTCAATTTTGAAATCTTCCAATTTACAAGCCATGTCATCACTCATCAACATCCATGTCATCATGATCAACATCACTAACCTCATCAGTCAACAGGCTCTCTAGGGAGGAATCACTCTCATTTGGAGCCTCCTGCTCATCCATAGCAACTGGAGGTAGCTCAATAAGACCATCTAGTTGTATTTCCTCATCCACACATGCAACATCATCTATGTATTGGTCACATCTCTTGAAAGGGCACTCCTTGTACCCCGGGTCATTCTAAGATATGAGACGAAGTGTGTTATGAATGTAGACTAAGTTCTTAGCCTTCTTTGATCCTAACCTGTTTTTCTTCACTGAATGGATGAAAGCATATGTGCTCCAATTCCTCTCACAAGCTAAGGAACTAGCTACCTACCCAAGTAATCGTATGGAAAACCATTAATGGAAAATTTCAAAATTGTTAAGAGAAGGCAATGTTAACTTTGAGGTATGTAAATTAAATATTTAATTAATTAATAATTTAATACAATATAAAAACCTATCTACATGTCTGAGTAATCATATCGCAAATTGTTGCAACTCAAGAATCATGTGAACCAAAGACACCTCCGCCACGTGAAAACTGGGGAACCATCACCCTTTTAAGAGGTACTAAGTACCCGTCACAAAGAAAGAACCCATTTTAATTTTCAGAGTATTAGGTTCTCCTTACTCGAACTGGGGTCGGAGGGGTGTGTTTGAGAAGAACCCAAACCAGTTTCTAGTACTTAGGTGCGTAAATCAAGTACGGGTATGAGAACCCCACCCCTGGGTTCAGATACCCCTGCTTCACAGATGATAAGGAGGATAGACCAAGACAACAGCAGGCACCTACTCAATTAGAGACTCCTAGCACAGGGAGGAAGAGAGCCAAGTGGGTTGACAGATTGATTCAAGAGGTACAAAACCATGCTGAGACTCCTAGCACCATGTTCACGCAAAGAAAGCAGCCACAAAGATACACAGGATATATGGCACTGATAACAAAGTTGGTGGACACTAAGCCTTCTTCTTGGAAGGAGGCAACTTCTCAACGAGTTTGGCAGGATGCCATGGTGGAGGAATATTCCTCCATCATGAAGAACAATGTCTGGGAGATTGTGCCACGACCTGAGAGCAAATCAATAGTAGGCCCATGCTGGGTGCACAAGGTGAAGCATGGAGCATATGGGAGTGTGGAGAACTACAAAGTCAAGTTTGTGGCCAAGGGCTTCTCACAAATTAAGGGCATAGACTATGATGAGACATTTGCCTTAGTAGCACGATATTCATCCATCAAGACTATTCTGGCACTTGCAACCATCGTTTTCAAAATTGGCCGATTCATTAGCCCCGGCCATCAAACCAGTTGAAAAACCCGCTTTTTTGAGCGACGCACCAGTTTTTTGGCCTGACCGGCCATAAACCAACCTGTTTATGAAAGGACCCAGCTAGGTTTCTCATGAACCAGCCGATTTCTTCATAAACCAGCTGGTTTATTAGCAAGCCAACTATAGACCCCACAATGCATTTTGTGAGTTTTGATGTCGTTTTGAGGGAAATTTGGGGTTGTTTCCCTCCAAAAACAACCCCTCTAAGAAAAGCATGCCTCCCCTTTCATTTGCCTCACACATAACAACCCTAGCAACACTAGCAATCAATGGTAACGTTAAATTCTTAAAGTAAAAGAGACATTTCTTTTATTTTTCATTTTCATCCTTTTACTTAAACTTTTAACCTTACCATGAAATGACTCAAGACGTTTGAGAGTGGTTTCGACCTCATTGGATTTCATATGGAGAAACTAGAATTTTAGAGTTCACTTAAAATTCAGTAGACTTAATGGTTTTCGGGATTTCATGGTTTGGGTGTTTGCAATGTTTCCATTTGATTCTATCATGCATGAGGGTATGAGATTGGCATTTGATCAAGCACATGAAGCCCTTTAAGAACCTTGATGTTGGTGGCATTGATTTTTGAACTTTATTGATCTTGATGGTATTGATTGTTTAACTCCTCTACCATGGCCTTAACAAGAATGTACCCTTCACTCAAAGGAAAATAATTGCTTAGGGATGCTAATATTTTCTACCACATAATAAGGTTGAGGAGATGAACCCTTCACTCAAACGATAATCACTAGTTAGGCATGTTAAACTTTTTCAATTTCTATCATATTATAAGGTTGAGCAATCCAAGTGAGAAGGCTTTGAGCGAGATGATGTTTATGTATCTCTCGTTGATGATCCCATTTTTAGTAGCGTTGAATCAATGATGAGTTTCATGAGTGATCATGTTGATCAGTGATTTGTAGGTTTGATGTCTATTTCTGCTGCAACTACTAACACTACTACTAAGGCTTTAGACGAGTTTTAGGAGTCCTCAAACACTCGGCCAAATTATTTATATAGCTCATGTTGATGATCCCTTGTCTAGTACTGTTGATGAGTTTGATCATGATGAGGAGTGATCATATTGATCGTTGATATGTAGACTTGTAGTAGACCAGTGACCCCATAGCTTAAAACATTGTTTTTGGACTCTAGAGGCCATTTAGAGCCTCATTGATTATGTATTTTGTTGCTGATATGTATTGCACTCAGTGCCAATTTGATATATTCACCTTTACCTGGTATACAAATGAGCAAACTTTGCATATTCTATCTCTATTGGTATGGAATCATGGTTTAAAATCTTAAAAATAGTTTTTTTCATTAAAAACTAATTATTTCATATATATTTTTTAAAGACCGGTTCATTGAGATCTTACCATCCCAATTTGACAGGTTTCAATTTGAAACCCGGTTTGATAGGTGGACCGGTCCAATCACCAGTTCCGGTTTTTAAAACTATGCTTGCAGTGCAGATGGGGTGGGAGATCCACCAAATGGACATGAAGACAGCATTCCTCAACAGAGTGGTTGAGGACGATATTTTTATGGGGCATCAAGAGGGGTTTTAGCAGTTCAACAAAGACACATGTGTGCAAGCTGAAGAGAGCTCTTTATGGGCTCAAGCAGGCCCCGAGAACATGGTACACTTGTATTGACAGCCACCTTCGAGGATTGGGCTTCACTAAGAGTGAGGCGGATGTCAACCTGTACTATATCATGGTTGGAGGACTTTCGCTCATTCTAGTTGTTAATTTTAGGTATGTTCTATGCTTAGAGCAATTTATTTCAATTTTTCTTTTTAGCTCAATATCAATTCCAAATTAGCAATCACATCAGTATGATAGTAAATTGCAGATAGAACATAAACATAAACATCAGAAAACAAGCCAAGACAAGAGGATACAAGATGTGGCGCCAACGAGGGACAAACCCCAATGTGGGGAAACCCTTGATCAATTCTTCTTATGTTCTTCAATAGTTCAGCAAAGAGAGATAGATAGTAAACATACATCAAAAGTCAACATTTTGACTTGTCTAAATAAGAGCAGAGATCTTCTCTAAGAAGATGACACATGAGGTAGCTGATCTGAACTCAGGTGAAGGCAAACTGCTTCAACTGATCCTCCAAGGTGATTCCATCACCATGCTGCACCCATCACTGTGTTGCACCTCATCATCATGCTGCACCTCATCATCATGTTGCACCCGTCACTGTGCTGCACCTAGTCACTGAGCTGCTCTCATCACTGTGTTGCTCCCATCACTGAGTTGCACCCAATCATCATGTTGCACTTATCATTATGTTGCACTTTCATTGTCACTATGTTGCATCCATCATGCTTATGATGCACTTCATTACACCATGTTGCACTTATCATTATGCTGCACTATGTTGCACTTCCATTGTCACTATGTTGCACCACTTGACACATCTGGAAACCCTCATCACTATTATGATATTGAAACTACTACAGAGATATCATTTTGGATCTCCTTCATTGTCAATATGTCGAGACTCTAGTACAGCTCCTCCTTATTATAAATAGACTGTAATATTGCTTCTTCTCCTTATACCGAGACAGTGGGATTGTGATTGTCTTATTATGAGATCACCGAGATGCATACATACAAGTCCAAATCTCACTGTGATATATTCAAGATTCTGTCATAGTTGTGCCGATACTGTTAAGGCTAGTGTAGGATTCGGAGATCCCCTTCTTCCATCAAAAGATAATCATCGTGCTTCCTTTCGTTGAGATATGCACCACCAAGGAGGAGAGCACTACCCTCTATATCACTGTGATCATCACTGAGACTTTGTTGTTTGTCTAGATTGCTATAGGAACACTATCGAGATTCATATGCCAAGACTTGCTCCGTGTCATGCGAGATCAAGCTGACTTAATGTCGAGATTATCATCATGAATATTAGGTCTCTGTGATAAGCCTTCTTATTAATGTGATGATCATCCTCTATTAGGACAGCGTTTATATAGCTCCTTCCTTGACAGCGAAGAGCCCTCATTCATGACTGCGTTAGGAGGCTTCTTTCATTAAGGTTGCGTAGATCCTTCTTTCCCATGATAGCATCTAGGGCATCTCCTCTTAGGGCAGTGTATAATCTTAAGATCTCTCCTCCCACCAAAACCCAAAGACAAGTGGAGAGGAAGAGATCACAAGAGGTGTGTTCCAAATGACTTGCAAGCCACCACTTTTTATACTAAAACGTTGAGGACAAGTGGGGACAATTTTGTTGTTGGCCGACCTTGACGAATTGTCCCATTACACAAATAAATTCATTTCTCCATGAATACATGTCGGAATCGGATGATCTTTAGATCAATCCTACACCTCTCGACGAGAGGAATCCAAGAAAAATATCAACTGACATGAATAAGTAGACCCACATGGAGTTTGGCCCTAGTTGCCAATTTTAACACTAGTGCTCTATGTTGATGACCTTATATTGATTGGAGGAGACAGCTTGATCTAGGATTGCAAGGGAAAATGAGATAACCAATATGGGGCTTATGCACTATTTCCTTGGCTTGGAGGTTTGGCAAGGTGATGGTGAGATCTTCGTGGGACAAGGGAATTACACTACAAAGATTCTTTGGAGATTTCATATGTAGGATTGCAGGCCCACGGCCACACCTCTAGTCACACATTGGAGGAAGGTGGATGTCAATAAAGCATAGCAAAGGGATGCTACCTAAGTCACAGGACACGTCCCCTAGGGTCCCGTGTCCCGTATTTCACGTATTGGACACGAAAACGGCCCAAATACGTGTCGAATACGATTTTTATCGTGTCATAAAAAATGGAATATGTATTCGGCGTTTTCGTTCGTGTCATAAATTCAGCATACGCGTATTTCGTGTATAGAATACGTTGCCCTAACGTATTTCACCGTTTTGAATACGTACTGGGGAAAAAACACTTATTAAAGCCTACGCGTGGTCTTTTCGGGGTTATTTTCGTTGCTGCTTAACTTGTAGACTTATAGCCCAGTGAATAATCACCACCTCATGTGGTTGGCCACAAAGCCCACAGTTCAGTTCCCGTCAAATTAGCATCTAATCTGAATCGTGATCTCATCCTTCATTTTTCTTTAGTTTATGCCATTTTATGCCAGACACCTGGAAAAATCACTAAGACAGGAGATGACAGATTTTAAAATTCAAGACAGATCATTTCAATGGAATGATGTAACAAAACCGGTAAGCAATGGAGGTAAAAGAATTACATGACCTGACAAAATGAGATCTCTATCATATCCCCTGCACAGATTGCTAAGAGCAAATTGAAAATGGATGCAGTGTACAGACAATTTACATGACCAACCTGCTTGACTGATGATGATGATGATCGTCATACAGCTCTCCTAACATAACCGTCATTTTTACATATCTTGTAGGTGTACAGAGATCAAACTCCAACACTTATTTTGGACAAATGAAGACTCATATGCTTCTAAATTTGGCATGAAATTACGAAAAATCAATTACACCATAAAAACAAACTCCAAACAGGACAAGACGACAATAATCATAAGATGTCTATGCACATTAAAGATCTGAAATGTGGTATCTTCATCACAGGCTGGCATTTCTTCCCAAGGGATAGAAGAAACGAAGTAACAGAAACAACTTCATGGCTTTTGCTACTAATCACTCTTGACTTTGGCTCAGTAAACAACTCTCTTCTTCTTTGATGAAGTATTCTCAATTGTCAATATCACTTTACGCAGCTCATGAATTTTGAAAGAGTTACATAATGGTTTTTCATCAGAAGCCATTGTATTCATTTTCGATATCATAATTGTGTATCTGCCTTCTGTATTAGGGACAAACTCTTCTCCATAGGTCACTTCCCAGCCCAAAACTGTTATATCCCAAACTATTGTGGATCCAACCTGTGAGTTCAACAAGGGAACAATAAATAAACTGAAGAAGCTCGTGAGTGAATACATCTGTCAGTTGTAGTCATTTGATTAGATAAGCTGCAGCCTGCAACCTGCAATTTAATATGGATAAAAAACTATATTTCGGTGTGTATATATATATATATATATATTTTATTAATTAAATATATATAAAACGTGTCCCCCGTGTCCTGTTTCCGGGTCGTTGCGTTTCGTATTGAATACTCGTATTTACGTGTCCTCCGTGTCTCGTGTCCTCGTGTCATGTGACTTAGGATGCTACAGTATATTGGCAGCTCATCAGGTCATTGATGTATTTGGTCAACACACAACCTGATATTTGTTTTGCATTGAACCAACTGAGCCAGTGCATGATGGAACCGACCAAAGTTCACTAGGGTGCTGCAAAGCATGTGTTGAGGTATCTCAAAGGTACAATAGATTATGGATTGTGTTACCGACAGGTGGATGGAGTGAGGCGTGAGGGCTTCACAGATGCAGAATGGGTAGGGAGCTCCATTAATAGGAAGAGTACTTCAAGTGGCATCTTTAGCATTGGATCAGCGATTGTTTCATAGAGCAAGAAGCAGAGATCAGTGGCACTCAATTCAACAGAGGTCAAATACATGGCTACCAGTTTGGCAACATGCGAGGCTTTTTGGATGAGGAAGTTACTTGTGGGACTTCTCAGATAGAGGATGGAGCCCACAGTGATATATTGTGACAATCAAAGTTGCATCAAGCTCTCTAAGAAGCCAGTGTTCCATGATCGCTTAAAGCATATCAAGATCAAGTATCATCATCTCAAAGATTGTGTGCAAAAAGGGATAGTGAAGCTACCATACATTCCAACAAAGGAGCAGACAACAAATATCTTGACCAAGGCATTGGCAAGAAGCAATTTCGTTCATTTCAAAGATAAGTTGGGAGTTGTACAGAATCCCTTCCTCGCTAAGAGGGAGTGTTGAAAATAGTAGTGAGAGAGGTCTACTTTTACTTGTGCCTTAGTCAAGAAGACCACAATTAGTGTTTCTTTAGCATGGACAAGTTCCTAAAAATTAGAACGAGTTCATGAAGCAGTTTAACTCATGTGTATAGTTGGAGGCTCATTGTGTTTGTCTCCTAGTGCAAGTTAGATTTGGAAAAGGACAAGTGACAAGTCTCAATGTTTATTTGTGAATAGGACGAGTTACCAGAGTCAGTTAGACTTAGTTAACAAGTCAATCACAAGACCGACTTCCAAACATAAACTTGCCAGATTTAGATGGGCCAAATTGCTTATGAGGACAAAGGCACATCTTTGTATTATTATCGTGAGCATGAGTTATTATGAAAGAGACTTATTGCTAGGATAGCGTGTAAGGAGAAGCCTACACGCAATTGAGAAAGGGAGGAACTCTTGTCAAGATTTACGCTAGGAAATAGGAAGAATTCCCTATAGAATAGGCACCACTATTGCGCTAGGAAATAGGGCTGTGCAAGGATTTAGGGAGCAGGATCAAGCCTTCAAGCAGAATGTTTCAAGATTATGTCAAGCAGAGAGAACAAGTGTGTTGTCTATTGAAACAAGATTATTTTGTAAGAGATCTACTGCTCAAAACTCTATTAATAAAATCTTAATCAAATAAGTGGGCTTTCCCAGTTGAGTTCCCAGGGAAAAATTATTGTGTTCTTGTGTGATTGTGTTCTTCATCTCTGCATAATCTTTTCTTTCACTGATTATCTATGGTAGAGAAATTTGGTGTCTTAATGAAAAGAAACTAGTGTTCAGATTGTTCTTTATAGCAGTTGCAGAATTTCTACAGAATCCTTTTTGGATCAAATTACATCTGCGCTTTTGAGGTTGGAAAAAACAAAAACTAAGGTCCAAAATCTATATAAATGTCTAGCTTGACTGAATTTATCAGTTTTGAAAATGTATGACAGAGGAAACAGGATTGAGAATACATACAATGGTCTACTTCAGGTAAGCTTGTACGACCTTGCATACATATTATTTATCATGAGAAAATCTAAAATGCATTAACCAATCAATATAACCACATGGTAATGACACTAATGGTAATGGAAAGCTGAATTTGATAGAAGAAAAAGATTGGGACGGGTGGCCCCCAGTAAGGAAAAAAATGTGCAATTTTGTACAGGGGACTCTAACAAGTTGGCCACTATGGAGAAGCATTTAATTCCAGGCCCTTAGGAGGAGGTTATGGGACATGGAGGATTGCCCAGGATCCAGCATTCTCATTTCTGTATGTCTTGTTCTCTATAAGCATGCAGTTCAACAAGTGGACAGGACATTTCACCACCAGCGGGAAAAGGGTAGCAAAATCCTCCAGCGGCTCAGTTTAAATTTGAGATGTCACGGAAGCTCGAGAGGTTGTCAAAATAAGAGAGCTCATATTTGACTTGCGCAGGATTTTAGAGACGTTATAATATCCCCCTAGCAATCAGAAGAACAATGGCAAGAGATGGGGAGGAGTGTTCAGGGATCCTGGAAATAGATTGTGAAGAGTACTAAGAAAGAAGGGAAGCAGACCAAAGTATACCAGTCTGGTGATTTAAAGAGGAGGATTGCTTGTCTGAAGGGGCAGAAGCCCAGCTCTGGACTAATCAGACCGGTGATTTAGGAAATAGTGGCAATATTGAAAAGAACTAGATGAAAATGGTGAGGACTTTCTATTTCCTGCTGGAAAGAGAATCAAGTGAAGAGAATAGCAGCAATGGCCTAGAGCGAGGTAACCAAAGGATTTCTCAGCCCCATTTTGCTGATTTCTCTAATTCCAGCACTACCCTTACGCTGTATGTAAGCAAAGGAAGGAATCACCAAGGAATTCTAAGAAGATTGTATTTGTAGCTGTTTTTCTCAGCCCAGTAAAGAGCATTTTGTAACCCTCGTGAGTTTTTGTATTTTGTCAAACCTCAGAGAGTATGAGGTTCACCGTTCAGCAGTTAAAGTCAGTAAACCTTCCTACAATCAATTGCTGGCAAATATGCTCTTATCTATAGACAGGAAGGCAACTAATAGGATCTACAGATCCAGCCTCCCTGTTACCTTTGTATATCTGATTATTGTAATATTAAAGCTTTTTAAAAAACAAAGGGAAAAACGTCATCCTGAGGTAACACCATCTACTTTATTACATACCTTTTCACAGAAACAAAATTAAGTCTAACTGCTCTACATTCTTTCCTTTTTATCTGGAATCTGGTGATACAATTATTGGTGACATCACTATTTTTTGGTTAATTGATATGCATTTTTGAACACATAAACAGATTCAGAACCCAAAAAACTCCTGGGGCACTCTGTCTCTACCAGGGTTGCGGGGGAGTGGCTTCCCGCCCCCCCCCTCCGAACCCGCTCCCAAAGCGCATTCCCTACGGGAGCGAATTTCAGGAGCGAACCCGACAGGAAAATTTTTCGCTCCCTAGCTCTTTTTGCAAAAAAAAATTGCAGTAACATTCCAAATGCAATTGTTTTGCAAAGAAACAAATACTTTTTTAGTGGGGCAGCCTAATGATCAAGCCTATGGCCCTAGTATTGATATCAATTCATGGTAATGTTAAATTCTTAAAGTAAAAGGATAATCCTTTTACTTAAATTTTTAACATTATCATGAAATGACTCGGGATGTTTGAGAGTGGTTCCGACCTCATTGGATTTCATAAGAAGAAAGTAGAATTTTAAATCTCATTCAATATCTAGCAGACTTATCAGTTTTTCAAGATTTTAGGATTGGGGGGATTGCAATGTTTCAATTGGATTTTGTCATGTATTAGGGTATGGAACTCATATTTAATCAAGAGCACCAATCCCTCTATGTACCTTGATGTTAGTAACATTGGTTGTCAAACTCCTCTATCATGACCCTATTAGAATAATACTATTTTAGTTTAATGCTCATTCTTTTCGCTGTTGCTATTTTTATTCTTTTAGCAGTTTCTTAGATAAAACTGATTCTTTACATAGAAACTTGATGTTTCTATCTTTGTAAATATTTCTGTATTATTATTGAGTATTGTTGCTCAATCAATTAATGAATTCATTTGGAAATCCATATGCGTGTTTCGCACTGTTTTATGGTATCAGAACCAGAAAAAGAGATTTATTGAGAAGTTTATTCTCTCTGCATTTTAATCTCTTGAATTATTTCTGTCATTCCTTTCTAAGGTTGAGCCCTCTGTAAGCCAGATAGCCTTCACTGAGTCTTAGCCTCGGCTCTGCTCACTGTGATAAAAGCTTACAGTCGTCTATCTCGATACAGAAGGGGATCATTCGAAAGACTTCTTCAGCTGGTTTAAATTTTTTTTGCGTTGCAATCTGTGTAGCGCCACTTTCGTTTTGCTGGTATCGATGTTAGAATCGATTCAGTTTGCCATTCAAACTTTTTTGTTTTGAAGCTGCGGATTAAGTTGTGAACGCGCAATTCAAGATCGCTGAGATCGTGGCACTGTTTCTCTCAGTCTTCAAATTTTTTTTTTGCACACAGTGGAGCTCTCGTTCTCGTAGTGCTCTTTCTCTCAGTCACCAAAGCGTATTTGGAACTATGTTTATATAAGGCAAAGGAGACGTGCATTTACGTACACTTGAATTCACGAGGCTTGTCAAGACTCGCTGCCGAGATCGAATCAGATCTTCCTCCGCCAAGGGTTCACGACTGCAGAGGTTTTTTGTTTCTCCCTCCGCCACGGGCTCACGACTGCAGACGCGTTTGCAAGGTCTGCTACAGATTTCGAGAATAGCAAGTTTGAGTCGTTTGTTTACACGCCTCGAACGATCGATTCTCGGACTTGGTAAAACGACAGCGGAAATGAAATAATTCTGCTTCCCGTAACTGATACCTGAATTTCTTCATTAACCGTTGCTATATATATATATGTATACGCATACAGTGAACGATTACCCGAAATTTTCTGGCGTGGTTCGAACAACGGACAGATAGTTATGAACTGTTACCTGTGAATTTTTTTTTGTGCCTCCACATCACAGTAACAGCGGATCGCTATATATGACATATATGCCTCCAAGAACGTATATACCAACGGATCGATATATGTGACATATACGCCTCCAAGAACATATATTCCAGAATCATCCGCGTGACAGCGTCATTAGGGACTGCGTATACCTGCGTCTACTTTCTCTACGACAAAAGTCCACAAAGCCGCCACAAAATCCGTGGATATCAAGGTTAGTGATATTTCATAGTGGCTTAGTTATTTGCTGAGTCATTCTCATTCACCCGGATCAGTTTCCAGCAGTGAGAAAGTAAGAGATCAGGTTTTCAGACATCTGGGTATTTAGACCGAGCCTCGTTCCCAGATTTTTTATGGTACATAGTAACATTTCTTTACAGTGCTCTGGACTTTCAAAAATTTTTTCAGTGATTATCCTAAGTAAAACTGTGCTTCTCAAGTTCGATCCTGTGTGGTAGAAGCAGCATTTGGTATTTCTTACTCAAAGAGCAAATTTCGGGTTATTTTTTTATATATACCAACATCTATCAGATTCTGTTCAAATCAGTCAGATCTCATTATTATTTTCTTGGGAAACAAACAAATGGCTTCACTAACCAATCTAATGCTAGAAGGTAGCCAACGCTTCAATGGCACAAACTATAACATCTGGAAATAGAGAATGTTAACCATTTTTTAATATAGGCGTCTTGACCAACTCGTTCTTAACAAAGAGCTTCGTCCTGGTACAACTGGCACCGATCAAGATAAGTTTGATGATCGAAATCGAGAGACGGTTATGCTCCTCAAGCTCTCTGTCGCTGATGATCAGTTACCACAGATTCCCTCTGGCAAGACAGCTGCAGAGATCTGGCAACAGTTGAAGGAACTACACGAGACATCCGACAAGAGCAGAGCTTTCTTTCTCAAAAATCAGTTGTTCTCCATCATGATGGACGAACATATGTCTTTACAAGAACATCTAAACAAGATTAAAGACATTCGAGATCAGCTCGAAGCCATTGGTCGCACCATGGAGGAAGAAGATATGGTAGTCACCACTCTGAAAAGTCTACCACAATCTTATGAGCACTTCATCAAAACACTAAACATTACTGCCACTAATGTTGATCTAAAGTTTCCAGAGTTATGCACCAAACTCATGCAGCAGGATCGATGGAAACAACAGTTTGGTAGTGGTGCAGCATCAGCATCCTCAGAAAATGCTTTTGCTGCCAAATATCAGTGATCTCAGTCCTTTCAGCAGAAAGGTTCTACTCAGTCTTTTGATCTTGCTAGGAAGAAAAATGTGCAGTGTAATTACTGCCACAAGTTCGGCCACATGAAGAAAGATTGCCGACAGAGAATTGCTTCTGAACAGAAGAAACAGGGAGGGCTTCATCAGACAGCAAATGTTGCAAAACATTCCGAGCAGACAGATTCTGCCTTTTACGCTTTTATGGCTAAAAGGTCTTCAGATCATATTCCATCATCTACCTGGTACATTGACTCTGGTGCATCACGCCATTTTTCTCACAGGCGTGACTAGTTTATTGACTTCTCACCTTTTAGTGATTCAGTGGTATTTAGCGGAGGTGAAAAATACACAGTAGATGGCAGAGGTACAGTTCAAATCCAGTCTGGTGGACGCACACTTATCTTCCTGAATGTGTACTATGTTCCTGGGATGGAAATTAATCTGCTGTCCGTCAGTCAGATTATGAGGAACTCTCCTCAACTTGATGTAGTATTCAGTGCACACAAATGCTCTATTATCGACAAGGAGACTAGTCTTACAGTTGTTGTTGGCTTAGAAGATCATGGTTTATACAGGCTTATTGACATTGGTGATTTTCCAAAAGTAGCTCTAGCAGCTCGTATTTCTCTCATCAGCACTCTATGGCATCAGCGATATGGGCACCTCAACATGCAGTGTCTTTCTCAGCTTTCTCGGGATGGACTTGTGTCAGGATTACCTGACATTCAGACTCAGCAGTTGGACGTATGCGGCGCTTGTCAATCTGGCAAACAACATCGGTCTTCATTCACGAATGGAGAATCCTGGCGCGCATCTAAGGTACTCCAGTTAATTCATGTTGATATTTGTGGTCCTATGAATACATCTTCTATCACTGCTTGCAAATATTTTTTGCTTATTGTCGATGATTTCAGTAGAAAGATGTGGGTATATTTTCTCAAATATAAATCTGATGCATTTAGTATCTTTCAGAAGTTTAAAACCTTAGTTGAAAAAGAGTCTGGCTATAATATCATGACTCTTAGGACAGATAACGAGGGGGAATTTTGCTCTTCTGCTTTTTTTAACTTCTGTGATACTCATGGCATAAAACGCCAGTTCACTACTCCTCAGCAGAACAGTGTTGTTGAACGCCGCAACCGCACGGTTGTTGAAATGGCTCGCTCCATGTTACAACACAAGAATGTTCCAAACAAATTCTAGGCTGAAGCAGTCTTTACTGCAGTTTATCTTCTTAACCGATCACCTACTCAAGCTGTTAAAGGGAAGACTCCCGAAGAGGTTTGGTCTGGTCGTAAGCCAAAGATCAGTCACCTCAAAGTTTTTGGCTCAATTGCATATGTTTGGATTCCAGCTGCTAAGCGCTCTAAGTTGGACTCCAAAAGCCAGAAACTCATGATGACAGGGTACAGTGATCATCACAAGGCTTACAGACTAATAGATATAGCCACTGGTCGTCTTAGCTTCAGTCGAGATGTGGTATTTGATGAAGACAAAAGCTTCTTTCAGTCTTCGTCTTCTGAGCAGTTGTCTAAGGATCAACCACACAGTGTTCTTCTTCCAGTAAGTCCACCTGATGGGAGGGATGATGCAACATCAGTGTTTGATAATACACTACCTGAACTTCCTCCGGAAAATAACCCTTCTCTTGCTGCTCCTATTGTTTCTGAACCTTCTCCATCCCCTCCTGATATTGGTTCCTCATCTTCTCAGCCAAAATGGTGGGCTAAAACCATTGGTGATCTCAGGGATGATGAACTCCTTGAAGGACGAACTTCTAGACATAAGAGCAAACAACAGTCTACAGTCAACTTTGCTCTTATGGCTAATCTACACAGTATCTTTGAGCCTCAAACTTACTCAGAGGCTAAGGGTATATCTGAGTGGGAACAGGCTATGGAAGCTGAATTCCAAAGTCTTCAGAAAAATCACACATGGACCCTTTCTGATCTTCCTGAAGGAAAAAAACCTATTAGCTGCAAATGGGTATATAAAGTGAAATACAAAGCTGATGGAACCCTAGACAAGTATAAAGCTCGTCTTGTGGCTCGAGGGTTCTCATAGAAGGAAGGCGTCGACTATGAGGAGACTTTTGCTCCTACAACCAAGATGAGTACCATACGGCTTGTCCTTGCCCTAGCAGCTCAGTTCAATTGGAAAGTTCATCATATGGATGTAAAGAGTGCTTTCCTAAATGGTGACTTACAGGAAGAAGTCTACATGACGCAGCCTCCAGGATTCAAGGTTGCTGGTCAAGAACAGAAAGTGTGTAGATTAGCTAAAGCACTCTATGGATTGAAACAAGCTCCTCGGGCTTAGTACATGAAAATTGATCAGTACCTGACAGATCATGGCTTTCAGCGGAGCCCATCTGATGCAAATCTGTATATCAAGCATACTGGTGATGATATCTTGTTTGTAGTTGTCTATGTGGATGATCTTATCATTACTGGCAGCTCTGCACATTTGATCCATGGGATCAAACAAGACTTATGCAGAACCTTTGATATGACAGACTTGGAACTTCTTCACTATTGTCTGGGGGTTGAAGTTTGGCAGACTGAGAACCACATCTTTCTCTCTCAGTCCAAGTATGCCAAAAATCTTGTGGACAGGTTCAGAATGCAGGATTGCAAACCAGCCACGACTCTTATGGAACCAGGGCTCAAACTTTCAGCTCAGTCATCCTCTCTTCCTGTGGATGAAACTTTATTCAGGCAATTAGTCGGCAGTCTTATCTATCTTACTGCCACCAGACCAGACATCAGTTTTGCAGTGAGCTACATTTCCCGCTTCATGTCCGCTCCTAAAGCTGATCATTGGATAGCAGCAAAGCGTGTCCTACGATATGTGTGTGGCACTTCTGATTATGGACTCCTATACACTTGCAGTTCCGATCCTATACTCAGTGGTTACACAGATTCTGATTGGGCCGGTTCGGTTGATGATCGTAAATCTACAGCTGGGTATGTGTTTAGTCTAGGATCTGGTGTTGTCACCTAGACTAGTAAGAAGCAGCAAGCCGTGGCTCTCTCCTCAACAGAAGCAGAGTATCGAGGAGCAATTAAGGCATCCTATGAGGCAGTTTGGCTTCGACGTATGCTTGCAGATATGCATGCTTCCCAGACATGTCCTACTTCCTTGTTTTGTGATAATTAGGGAGTGCTCAAACTTGCCAAAAATCCCGTCTTTCATGAACAAACAAAACATGTGGAAACTCATTGCCACTACATTCGCCAGCTTGTTGAAGACGGATCCGTTCAGTTGAGATATGTTCCCACAACAAAGCAGCCTGCAGACATCTTCACCAAGCCTCTTGGTCTTGATAAGTTTGTAAAATTCAGGGGGTCTATTGGTGTTGTAAATAGATTGAGCATTAAGGGAGGGTATTAGAATAATACTATTTTAGTTTAATGCTCATTCTTTTAGCTATTGCTATTTTTATTCTTTTAGCAGTTTCTTAGATGAAACTAATTCTTTACATAGAAACTTGATGTTTCTATCTTTGTAAATATCTCTGTATTATTATTGAGTATTGTTGCTCAATCAATTAATGAATTCATTTGGAAATCCATATGCGTGTTTCGCATTGTTTTAGACCCTACTAAAAATGTACCCATCACTGAAACAAAATCTTGACTTGACATGCTATGTTTTTTCTATCTTATGTTAATGCTTAGAGGGTGATATTAATGACAAAGATCCTGATTTTCGAACAAGACTCAAAAATTAGACATTTCTTGTGGCAACAAGAGGCCCAAGCATTAGCAATAGATAATAGATTTACTTGTCTTTTCTATTTTCTAGTAGTTTTTATCACTATTGAACCTTTCATATTTATTATGATACTTTTTTTAAACAATATATGGCAATTTAAGTTTGAAGTTTAAACTTGGCAATTATAACTCATTGGTAATGAATTATGAATATGATGTTTCGTGAAAGTTGAAAGTTGTTTCATTTCATTTCAAGTTAGATACTCTTTGTTGTAATGGTTACACTTAGCTTACAAGTACAACTTTGGTGATCATGTTGATTTGGGGTAGCATGGGATGTGCTCTAGCCACGAAATTTGGTGGAGAGATTGGGGCACATAAAATCTCCAATACCCAGAAAGGGTTTGGACAGATTCTAAACAGTTTAGGAGATATTAAAATAATTAATATTTTTAATAGAGTCCCTAAGTCTAAAGTTAGGGAAAATAAAATATTAAGGGGAATTAATATGAAATTGTGTTAGAATAGTCCAAAAGACATGGATCAAGCCAGATCTAATCTTAGACGTTGATTAGGGACTTAATCTCGGTCGTTGATATGTCAACAGGAAAAGTATAAGACGAGGCCTGAGGGTCACTTGGAGAATACACCAGAGTGATCAGTCATTCTATTCTCTAGAGCGGGGTTTGCTAAAAGAAATGGAATTAGTGATCGAGAGTTGCAGCTAAGGGGCATTGAGTACAGAGAGACAGAGAGGCAAAGATAGTGTCAGGAGAACAGCGCAGTAGCCGAGGAGAGTGATGCAGAGCCAACCAGGGCTCACGCAGGGCCACGCAGAGGTAGCCGGGAGTTGTGCAGAGCCTCAAAGAGGCCAGCATTGTTGATGCAGAGGGCCAAAGGTCTGATGCAGGGCCTCCTAAGGCTGACACAAACCCATCCAGGGTGACACAAGGTCAACGTTGGGCAGAGAGGCGCTGATGCAGTCCAGAGAGAGGCTGACGCTGGGGTTTCTGGGGCAAATTGGTGTTGAGTAGTTGCCGAAAGGATTATCCGTGGTTTCAACCAGGAGATTTGTCAGAAACTAAGAGGTAATACTGCCAAGGAAGTTCTCTATTGGGTAGGCCAATTTCGGCACCCAGATTGTACTCTGATATTGCTTAATAAGAAAACCCTCAAATAGTTGCACCGGTTTTCCCACATTGGGTTTTCCGGGGACATTGGTCCAAAAATAATGGTGTCATATGGGGTGATTATTTATGTTTCCTTTAGTTGTTGATCTGTAATATGTTGAGCATGCACTGGTGTTTATTTTCAGTATTTACATTATAAATAACTTGTTAAAGTAAAATAACAAGTAGGTAGGAATAAATCAGATAAAGTGCATGGAGGGTTTCTAAACTAGGTAGACTTAGAAATCCTAACATCGTATCAGAGCGTGATTGCAAATCACAGGAGGACTGAGGGCATTAGCCGAACGGAGCAATAGCAGCAGAAAACAATTGTCCCAAGGTGACAAAAGTTGTTTCTAGCAGAGCAGCAACAAGGGAAGTGTGATGCAGTGCCTGCATCATCAAGGGTGAGCTAGGAAGAGGTAGTGCAGAGGCTAAGTAAAGCAAAGGGAGCCTCACACAAAGCCACGCGAAGCTAGGAGTGTTGTTGCAGTTGGCTAAGGAGGTCGGGTTGCTGATGTCGGGATTGCGCAAAGCCTAGGAGCTATCACCTTCAGGTTGTCGGGATTTAAAAGGCTATGGGAATATTGCAAAGTGGAGTTGGTGAGGTACTGTAGTTAGAACAGAACCTGACAGTTTATAGCCGAGGAACCCGGATCAGTGGTGCGGTTGCACAAGATGATCAAAGTAGGGGGCATCTCAACAGCGGCAGAAGGATTTCCAAGGGGGAAATCAGGACTCAGAGGGAGTCCAGAAGAGAACTTCCAAACGGGAAGTAGAGACTCAGAGGAGTCGAACAGAGAACTTCCAAGAGGGAAGTAGAGGAGCATCATGGCACTACACGGAGTAAGAGACCAGACTAGACTAGACAGAGCATCGAACTTCACAGTATGGAAGGCTAGAATCTTATCTGTACTTGACAGAAATCGTGTCAAGAACTTTGCCTTGAAGGTAATACCTATCCTAGTCGACCCCAAGGATAACGACAAGTACGAGGAGGCAATGGCGAGGGCCAAGAACATCATCCTTGACGGGGTCAAGGATGATGTAGTACCACACATAGCCAAGAAGAAAACGACATTTGAGATGTGGGAGGCTCTCAAGAAATTGTATCAGCATACTTCTATGCAAAGAAGAATGCTACTTGAGAATTAGTTAAGGTCGTATCAAATGAAGAAGGGAGAGCCGATTGACAACTTCCTCGGAGGACTGAATGAGATCCGAGATCAATTGGTTGCTATAGAAGCGACACCGGATCGGGAGTTGATGGTGAGGACAGCCCTGAATGTTGTTTCAGAAGACTGGGAGGTATTTGTCCAAAGTATACTGGGCAGAGGGACTCTCCCACCTTGGGACAAGATGTGGGCAGCGCTTAGCTAGGAAGAGATCAGACGGCAGTCGAAGACGAGTAGCAGCAGCAAGGGGATCAAAGTCAAGCAGGAGGAGCAAGATGTTGCCCTAGCATCTGAGGGAAAGCAGGAAAAGCGGAAGAAGAAAGATCTCTCCAAGATCAAGTGCTTCTACTATGGGGAACTGGGTCATTATACGACCCAGTGTCCAAGGAAGAAGAGTAAAGGAGAGTCTTCCGAGACTAAGGCAACGCCAGCACGGGCAGAGAAGGAAGTTTTGACAGACAATGACTATGCCATGAGAGCACATGCGCCACTTGAGCGGAAATGGGGAGACATCAAGCTGTAGTTAGGCAGACTATAGGCGATGAGGGGCAGGATCCTCAAGGTACCTAGCCTCTTTGATCTGAAAATGAAGATCTTAGATTACTTTGAAGGTATTACAGACTCATGTGCATGGATTTGCCTATATTACTTAGTGCAACAGATCGACAAGATTGCGAATAATATAGACAATAAGCAGATAGAGAAACATAATAGACAAACACACATAACGCAGCAAGTTTAATATGGAGTTCACCCAAAACTCTTGGGCTACGTCTCCTGGTCCAGCCTTCAATGGTGACCTCTCTATTATGTCTTCAAGAGCAGAGTTTTACAAAATGTGAGCTCAAATTGAGTCTCAACACAACAGATACAAACAGTAAGAGTTTGCTTGAATCCCTCAAGCCTCTCTAAGTACACAAACTCTCCCTCTCTGTCTCTATCTTTGCTTTATCTCAGCGTTGCTTGCCTCTGTTTCTATCATTCTGTGGCTTTAAATCCAATCGGCGTTGTCTATTCGTTTCCTCTTCTGGGCTTTATGGCTCCCAGCCTCTATCCGCTCAAATCCAGCTCTAAGCGTTAGCAATCATTACTAAACGTCTTCAGGGATGGTGACCACCTGTTTTGTAACGGAAGGGATCATCAGCGCCCTTGAAATCCCAAAAATGGTCGTTCTTTGTTTACACAGAGAAATACTCTAAAACACGGGAAAATCTGCCCAAACGCGGTCTATCGGACCTGAAATATTATCAATTCTGCCCCATAATCCCTTTGGATCCATCTTTGGGCGCTATCGCAAGTGATCGTCGATCCAATGGTTATTATCGATTTCGGGTGGCTTATGCGCCCGAAGATTACCTGCTGGAAAAGGGTGGTTCTCTCTCCGGCGCCTAGCCACGTGGCGGCCAGTGTATGGGCTCGGGCGGAGCCCGGCCAATACCACTTACCGCCCAAGGCCTGCTCGAAATTCCGCTCATTTCGGAACTCAAAATATATATCGTTGCATATATAAACCCTTTCGGGTCCCGATTCATCGCATCAAGCGCGTTTCCTTTGCATTTCGTTTATTTATCGAAAATGCAAAATACACAGAAAAACCCGTTTTCTGAAACTCAAAACATATGAAATTTCATCCATAATCCTATCGGGTCCGGCTATCGCAGTCGCATTTGTTATTGGCCCCACTCCATTGCATTGCTCCGATGCGATATTGCGATATCGCAATCGCACATCGCATGGTCCCCGAGTCATTGATAGGCGCTCCCTTGTTTTTTTGCTGACGTGATATTGCGAGTTAACCTAGGCCATCGATCTACGCGCTTGATCGACGGTCCTCGTTGACCCGCGTTGATCATTTCGCAACATTTATGTGGTAGCCTCCGCCTGCCATAGCTGATTAAGATATGCCGATCGGATCTACATCGTTGATCGGCCATACCCGACGGCTCTAGTGCGTCGTTCTTTTGACCTCCGATAGGCTTGTTTTTCCACTGTTTCTTCATGTTTTTCGCTCCCGTTAGTGTCATCCGCCTTTTGTGAAGGTTTTCCTTTTACGATAGTTTTTGGTTTTTTGAAAGACTTGGAGGTTTTTAGGATCCATTTTGGATCGCTCTTAGATTAGACCTTGCTGCGGGAGCCCCGAAGAGGAGTAGCAGGACTCGCTGATGTGGGTAGAGACGGATGCGGATGAAGCGGCAGAGAGAGCTATAGTGCAGGAGTCCCGAGACAGTACGAGGCTAGCAGGCTGCAGAAGTGTGAGTGGCACAGGAGTGTTGCACCAGTGCAGGATGGCACAAAGAGGTGTGTAACAGTGCGAGATGCAGGGAATTGTTGCAGCAACGCAGAGGTCAGAGAGGGAGAACTTGTCAGCGGCAGAGGGAGCTTCAGCATCAGTGGGTGTCTCTAGCCCAACAGGGAGGTCAGATGGGGAGATCAGTTACTTACTTCTCATTAACTAAGTTGCAGTGCAGCAGTGGGCAGCATGATGTAACATGATGAGAGGAGGTGCAGTGCTGGGAGAGAGGACCAACAGCAGCACGGATGCAGAGGGAATTGTCATACAGGTGTAGCGATGACCGTGGCAGAACCATGCGCAGCAGTACAGGATACAGCAATGCAGAGGATGGTGGGCAGCAACCCTAACATCGACACACTGACCGATGCCGGATGATCAGAGTAATACTCAGTGAGGAGTATTGCTAGAGCACAGTCTTCGCTAAGAGGGAGTGTTGATTTAAGGTAGCATCTGATGTGCTCTAGCCACGAAATTTGGTGGAGAGGTTGGGACACATGAGATCTCCAATACCTAGAAAGGCTTTCGACAGATTCTAAACAATTCAGGAGATATTAAAATAATTAATATTTTTAATGGAGTCCCTAAGTCTAAACTTAGTGAAAATAAAATATTAATGGGAATTAATATGAAACTATGTTAGAATGGTCCAAAAGACATGGATCAAGCAAGATTTAATCTTAGCCATTGATTAAGGACTTAATCTCGGCCATTGATATGTCAACAGGAAAAGTATAAAAGGAGGCTTGAGGGTCACTTAGAGAATACACCAGAGTGATTAATCATTCTATTCTCTAGAGCGGGGTTTGCTAAGAGAGATAGAATTAGTGATCGGGAGTTGCAGTTGAGGGGCATTGAGTACAAAGAGAGGCAGAGAGGTGCCAGGAGAACAGCGAAGTAGCCGGGGAGACTGACACAGAGCCAGCTAGGGCTCACGCAGGGCCACACAGAGGTAGTTGGGAGTTGTGTAGAGCCTCAGAGAGGCCAGCATCGCTAACGTAGAGGGCCAGAGGGCTGACGCAGGGCCTCCTAAGGCTGACGCAAACCCATCCGACGTGACACAGGGCCAGCTAGGCAGAGAGGGGCTAACACAGTCCAGAGAGAGGTTGACGTTGGGGTTTCTGAGGCAGATTGGTGCTAAGCTAAGTCACATGACACGAGACACGGAGGACACATAAATACGAGTATTCAATACGAAACGCAGCGACCTAGAAACAGGACACAGGGGACACGTTTTATAT